>JARFJB010002351.1:405000-650000 GCA_036346205.1 Vesta saturnalis | reverse complement strand
AGACACAGAAACAGACACACACACAGACCCAGACATAGACACACAGACACAGACACACAGACACAAACACACAGACACATGCACAGACACAGACACAGACACAGATACAGACACACACACAGACACAGACACAGACACAGACACAGACACAGACACAGACACAGACACAGAAACAGACACAGACACAGACACAGACACAGACACAGACACAGACTCACAGACCCAGACACAAAGACACAGACACACAGACACACAGACAGATACATACACACAGACACAGACAGATCAGCAGACACAGTCACACAGACACAGACAGACATACACAGATCAGCAGACAGTCACACAGACACAGACACACAGACACACAGACACACAGACAGACAGTTAGACAGACACAGACACACAGACACAGACACACGTATAAAGACACACAGACACAGACATACAGACATACAAACGCAGACACACAGACACAGATACACAGACACAGAAACACAGACACAGAAACACAGACACACAGACACAGACACACAGACACTCAGACACACAGACACACAGACACAAAGACACACAGACACACAGACACACAGGCGCACACACAAAACACACACACACACACACACACGCACACACACGCACACATACTCAGGCAGCATGACACAGACACACAGGCACATAGACACAGGCGCAGATACAAGGCCATGTGGTAGAAAAGGTTGGTAACTCTGCCGAGTCTCTTCAAGGTCATGCTCGCACGTTTCCTTCAAGGTCATTGAAGTAACTAGATTCGAAAAAGTTACTAGATAGTTCCTCAAGGTCATTGAAGCATATTGTCCACGTCAATTGTTTTCAAGGTTAACGTACGCATTACCTACATCTATTCCTCTACGTCTAAGTACGTGGTTTCCAAGGTCATCACATTAACTATGTAAAAACTAAATGCCCTGGTCTACAAAGCCGGGAAATGATCACCAATCAATTGTCTGGCTGATTGTTAATTGGTCACGCCCCTCAGGAAGTTCATCGAGCTCTGTCTCAATCATTGTTGTCTATGCACGTTTCAAGGTCATCAAGCAATTCTTGGAAGTTTGATATGGTCATGTGCCCCAGCAAAGAGCCCTCATGTGGTTCCGTTCCCGAAAACAGGTAGCCGCTTCCTAAAAACAGGTTGCCGTTTCCAAAATAGATAGCTGTTTCGCAACCGTTTCCCCCCATTTCAAGGTTACACTTATGAGAAAAGAACAAAAGCGATTTATTGTTCTGTCATGATTCCTAGAAATATATTGTTATTCAGCTATACCAACCATTTCAGTCTCAATTCTAAGAAATCAATTTTCAAGAACAAAGGCCGACGATTCAAAGTCTATGCTTACAATTTTCAAAGTCACACCGTTGAGAAAAGAAGAGAGACGATCCATTGTTCCGTTATAGTTTCTAAAAATAGATTGTTGTTATCTAAATACACCTCAATTCTGAGAAATCAACTTTCAAGAACAAAGGCGATCCATTGTTCAACACGACCCTTCAAGGTCTATGTTTATAGTTTTCAAGGTCACACCTCTGATAAAAGAACAAAGGCGATTAATTGTTTTGGCTGAGTCATAGCTTCTGAAATTCTGAGAAATCAAATTTCAAGAACAAAGGCGATCCATTGTTCAGTCTGATGCTTCAAGGTCATCTAACAAGTAAAATAATTTTTATAGAAACTTATAATTTATTAACCGCAATATTCATCTATATCTACAGATAAAAAATCAATTTAAGTAAATATACATATTATGGGAAGTTTTATGTACCGTCACTTAACATTTTGTAATACCTTTGCTGGATCATATCTATTTTATTTATTATTTGTTTTCACATTCAATTTCCTTCACCTGATTTTCTTTTAATGTGGTCCACGCCACATCATCATCTTTCCTAATAGGTATTTTCATCGCTCCATTATAATGTTTACTAGGCATACATTCAGCTTCCCTTAAAGCCTTCATATCAGGATCTGACACCCTTTTACTTTGAGACATTGTTCGAGACTTATAAAAGAACAAAGGCGATGCATTGTTCTGGTCGAGTTATAATTTCTAGAAATAGATTGCTATCCAGCTACCCCTACCGTTTCAGGTCTGAGAAATCAACTTTCAAGAACAAAGGCGATCCATTGTTCAAGCCGATGCTTCAAGGACATATAAGTCGCAGTGAGATCAGTCGGTTAGTAAGTTGTTAAACATGGAATTAACAGGGTTAAACCAAAGCACCTATTGCAAACTCTGTAAAAATGCATGTGACCTAGAGATATCGAAAAAATACAAAGTTATTAATGTTGCAGTAATCAATACGAAGTATGGTGAACGTATAGTGTTAGAAACAGAGGAGTTTAAAAGTGTTTTACCTACGCGCTTTTAGTATTTCAAAGAAGAAAAAATCGAATTGAGGAATTTAAAACGATGCTAAATACAAAGGATGTATTCATTAGTCTGGGTGCAGTCGGAAAAACGATAAACATAACATTTTGCATCCAACCATATGTAAACATGCTCATTTCAAAAATAGTGTTTAGTCGTGGGGCAGTTGTGGAAAATCATAAAGCAGCAATAAAATCACTCCTGGAACGAGGTTCACTGCCGGATACTTCATACTGCTGTAGTAACAATATGATGATTAAAAAATATGTGTTCTTTTTCAAGTTAAAGAGACGTAGATTTCACCAGCTACCTCTACCATTTGCGTTAAATTTCAAGGTCACGCCATATCACAATTCAGAGAAATTTAAAAAATAATTTGTAAGATCCCAATCCTGTCCGATCCTGTCCCATCTTATCCGACGTTATCCATATTTTAACCCCGAATGAAACTGGTGCATCTATATAAGGAGAGTGCAATCATGATGAACAATAATTTTATGGTAAACCTAAAGTGTTGTGAAGAGCAATTAGACACTAGTTAAAATTATAAATAGATGTCTGACACCTGCATAATAGGGAAACTTATGCGTCGAATTGTGCGGTTTAATTAAACTATACATGCGTTCTTGTCCGTTTAAAATTCTGAAATTGTGTTCCACGCGATTTTGAAAATTGTGCATATGTTTTGAGTACTCATAAGTAGTTACTGGGTCACGCTAAGAACTATGATTGTAATTGTTGTACAGTGATTCAAAACCAAAACATGTATTTACACCCAAAGAGCTAGAAATAACAATGGAAATCAAGCTGCCCATTTTGTGTTCAAACCACCATTTCCTTGGCACGTCTTAGAAAATTTCAACGACAAGCCATCTGGTTAATCAATAATCATCACTTCATCAAATGGGGATCTGGATATACCTCTTTTTACATTCTTTCCTTTCCAATATTTACTTCGGGTTGAAAAAAACTAGTTATTTCCCGGTTTTTAACACAAAATTGAATTTTGGTGTACCCGTTAAAAAAAGGGGCGGGGAAGAAAAAAGGGGCCGGGAAATTTTTGGCCCATTCCCCGGAAAAATTTAAAATTTTTGAGAAAACAAAAGTCCCAAAAGTTTTTAAATAAAAGGGAAATTTTGAAGAGGGGGGGCAACCCCAAATTTAACCCAAAATGGAAAACCCAACTTGTTTTTTCCCTTTTCAAATAAAACAAAAAACCAAAACCACTTTGTAATTTTGACGAATTTGGTAACCCCAAAACCCCCTTTTTTAAAAATACCAAAAGGTAAAAACTATAAAAAGAAAACAAAATAATCCAGGGGTTAAAAGGTTTTAATTTGGGAAAAAACCCGTTTTGTTGGTGGGCTGATAGGGGTTAAACCCAAAAAGGGGTTTTAAAGGGAAAAAAGGTTTTTGTTAAATACCTTTTAAACCAATAAAAAAAATGGTTGCCAAATAACCTATGGGGTAAATACTTTTCAAATTTAAGGACAAGTAAGGATCATAGGGTCTTTAGTAAATTCTGAGAAAAAGTTTTTTAACTTAGAATTCTGGCCGTTTTGAAAGAAAATTTACTTTTTTGTTTGAAAAATCTAAAAAATTGTTAAACCATATTGGTTTAGGGTTTAAAACAATGACGAAATGTAGTCGTAAGGTGAAAAAATCAGAAAACTAAGGTAAGGACGAAAAAGAGGTTGGAGCTTAATAAAGCGTAAAAGAATAAAAGATTTGGAGGTTAATACGAAAACAAAAATGATGTAGCGGATTACAAATGTAAAAAAGGTATAAAGTAAAAGATGAAATTTGGGAAGAAATTTGGAAACGGTGAGTTTAAAGTTTATCACGCTTTTAAATATTTTGGGAAATTTTGAGTGCTAAAACAAATTTTATGAGTAGTTTCGGAATGGAAAACAGTATTTACAGAATGTAAAAGGGTTAAAATATTGTTACAAGTACTAAATTATATTATTAGGTTTAAGTAATTATAATTAAAATAAAGACTTTAAGGGTAATTTTATAATGAAAAATAAATGCTTTCCTTTGTATAAAAGATTTAAATTAAGTTTGCAAGAAAAATGCTAATTAAATTTGCCCAAAAATAAAAATTGTTTGGCGTTTAAAATCTTTATGTTGGTAAAACATAAATTTAACCTTTTTTATTTACATTGACACCTGGACTTAAAAGGGAAACAAACAGTTGAGGAGAAAGGAGTTAATTTAATTACAATAGGTATTTTTTAAAAGGTGTTCTAAAGAAAAAAAAATGATTTAGTTTGTTTTAATTGTAATTTAGTAAAGAAAGGATTGTTTTATATAAATGAAAGTTTTTATTTGGTATTAAATACGTTTTCAGTTTTAAAAAAATAGGCTTGCACAAAGGTGTGTTTGGAGTATTTTCGTTAACGACCAGAATTTTATGTAAAATGTTATTTTAACAATCTCACAATATGTTGTTAATCGATAATAAAGATTGGTTTATAGGAAAAGAAAAATTACAATTGGAAAATTCTTTGAAAAAAAAGAATAATAATGTTGGCAAGAGATATATCGGGAAGATTTACCCCTAATTTTGGAAGTAAATTTTCCTTTGGTCCCAAATTAATTTTTTTCTTAATATATTCTGATTGCACCAGTTGCCCAAAAATAAGACAATCTGTTGTAAGGCTAGGATTCCGATTTGTATATTTTAGAATGAGATTTATGCTTTTTTTAATTATTAATGTATTTTCTTAATATTTCTGTTTAAAGGAACCAATGGGCACAACCAGTGTGTAACCTGGGGTAGTGGGTCCGACTTACCAAATTTTGAAATGAGTATTTACTGTTTCACCCACCTTATTAAGATTTTATAACTTTTGAGAATTTTACAATTGAAATTGGGAAGACAAAGGGCCCTACCTCACTGAGGCTTTAAAATACAAGTTTAGTGGTTAAAATATTCTTTGGCTACAATATATTTTTTTAGGTTGAGGTTTAACTGCTTTTAGTAAGCTAAGCAGCAATAAAAAATTAACTGCGCAAACATAAATGTAATCTAATACTAGAAACCTGAATGAACAAACAAACTTTTAAAGCTGGGTATGTATTTTACCTCCAAATTTTTAAAAATAATTAACTTTCTTAAAACATATTTTTTTAAACTTTTGAAAGTTTACTTATAAAATTTATTTTGATCAACTACTTCACTACTTTTAACTAAAGTTTTTCAGGGTTAAAATTATTCTTATTTAATTTATTTTTTAAAAGGTTGGAAATTTTTTTATGGCTAAAGATAGGTTAATTGGAAATAACTAGAATAAACATTTCCCAAGACATATTTTTATTTTAAAATTTTTGTTATTAAATTACTTCCTTTATAAAAACAAATACCCTCTTTATCTACCTTAACCTAAGTTTAAAAAGTTTCTTTGATTATTTGATTCCCTTACTACTAAAGAAAATTTAGGTGATTTGGGAATTTTATAAATTATTTTCCTTTTATTTAGTGAATTTTAAAATGTAAAGTAAGTAAATTAATCTTACTTTAATTTTTTTAAATACCATATTTTTTTACAAATTTTCATTCTTTATAAAAAAAGTTTTATATTTCAATATTTAAAAATTTTTTATTTCAATAACAAGAAAATTTTATTTTACATTTTAGTAGAACGGACCAAAACGGACGTAACTAAGAATAAATTTCTACCTTATTTTAGTTAAGATATAGTAATAGGTAGTTGAAAAATAAAATATTTTAAGTTAATCAATTATCATTACGAAATAATCAAGGAACGCAAAAAGGTAAGGGGTAACTAAAATTAATTTCACCTATTAATAGTTTAATGATTTATTAAATTAAGAATAAAATTTATTATCAATTATATTATTGAAATTGAATTTAATGAGGAATATAAAATAAAGAATTTTATAGTTTAAAAGGACGTTCCTACGAATTATAGAAAAGGGATATATTATTATTTTTTTAATTAATAATTATTATTTTATTATTAATGGGAATGAACAAATGAAGAAATTTAGTAGTCTTAAGAGTCAATGATTAAAGGTTAAATTAATTTATTTATTTAATTTATTGGTTTTTTTTAATGATTTTAAATTTAAAGAAATTTTATTAACATTTGAAAATTAAAATTAATTTGTATTGTATTGGGAAAAGTTATTCCTTTTTTAAAATTATTAAAATTAAAATTTAAAAAAATTGAAATAAATTTTGAAAATAATTTCCCATTTTATTGTTTCAAAATTATACATTTGAATCTAAACAATTTCACTTATGATTGCATTACCCTTAAAAGAAATAGTTAAAAATGAATTTTTGCCATTTAGTTTTTATTTTAACATATCAAAGCATTCACAACATTTTACCATAAAAATACCGCTTAGCTAAAAACACTTAAACGTTATAGCCTTTTGATGCGTCAACCACTACATGACGTTTTGCTTAACGAAATTTGGGGTTAATGCTAAAAATAAAAATCAAACTGAGGAAATTATTTAAAGTTTATTTACCTGAATTTGAGAATTCGAACTCTCAGCGCTAGCTATTTGTGTTCAAACCACCATTTTCCCAGATTTTAACCACACCTGGTTAATCAAATGACAATCTCCTTCATTAAATTCGTTTATATCGATAACGAGCGGATCATCACCAACTTGCACTGATAATAAAACTTAAAAAGCAGGCATAAAGGATCGCGTTGTTCTTAAATGTATTCTGATACAACAACGATACAACACTAGCCAAAAAAAAACGTTGATTAAACGAATGCATAGTAAAAGGTATTTCTACATTACTCTTTTAATATATATAAAACCTTTCTGTAAGCTTTAATAGATATTTATTATTAAAAATCAAGATTATGGCTCGAGGGAATGTTAAAGCCCAACGCGAAGCGATTTATTTTGAGGCCATAATCTAATTATGTTTCTAATGTTTTATTTTATTTTGCAATAAAACTGGAACAAAATATTAAAAGATTCAATATTTTCGGCAAGTTTTTAAATGCAAATGCAGTGAAATAAAGTCGACAGTAGGCTAATTTGTTGTTACTAAAACTGTGATATTGCTATTATATATCATGTCATGTGTTTTTGTCAATCATGCTTTAGCATCAATGACATTTCGTGCTATAAAGACCACATTACGCCCGCATTTGAAGGCTAAAAACATCATGGTGGCAAAATAAAATAAAAAAATTATCTAATTCAATGAGTATAGTGTAGATTTGATATTTACATATAATTGAAAGCGTTTATGTTTACAAATGTTATTTAAGCAACATTAAAATTCCTATGTCCATCAAATCTATAATTGCATATGATAACTACCGTTATCAAAATACGAATGGGGATGTCAATTTAAAAAATTGTTAAGGTAAATTTTTAATAATCCATGAATGCAAGCCTGTTGTATCCCCTTTAAAACAATGAAAACATATTCGAACGCCTACCACAAAAAAACCATTCATTTGTATAAAACAATCCGTTTCTTTTGTAGAGATTCATATATTAAAACTATAACTAAATCGATTTTCTTAAAGATCATTTAAACCATATAAAATTACCGAAACATTAGTACATCAATTAACTCCATTTCTATGCTGCAAGCTATCACTGTTTGCTCTTTTAAGTCCAAGGATAGTCAATTTAGGAATAAAAAGGGTTGAAATTTATGTTTTTTTCGGACGCTGAACATGAATCCGAGGTTTGAAACGTCCAAACAATTTTTTAGGTTTTTGGGCTAAATCTCGATAATTATGCATTTTTTCTTGCAAAAAATTAATTTAAATCTCCTTTATACGAAGGAAAGTCATTGTATTTTTCATTATAACGCTTTACTAATAAAAGAAATTTTAGTTCACACATGAATAAATGCCATTTGATGATTAAAAACAATCACGTTTCTTTGTCTAGCGATCTGCATTAAAACCAGTAAATTGCTTTTATTTATTTAGGGATCATTTAGATTTAATAGACGTAGTACATCAAATTTAAATCTATATAACTCCCTTTCTATACTGCAACTTATATAGCTGTCATTGATCTTTTCCAATAAATCTTCTTTTATACGTTGTATATAGGCCAATTTCACCTCTTTAAAGCCTGTTCCGACGTCAGGGTTCCATTTTTTGGGAGATTACAATTCTCTAATTCAGTGTTTCGATAAAGCATATAATATGTATAATATTTGGAGGAAGAAGGTCGATATCAGATAAAAGCCTAGGTAGACGTTTATCGAAAAGTTACCCAAACAAGATATCCAGAGCCAATAAGGAATCATTTAACCATTATGAGTTGGAGAAGAGGATACCGAAAACTAGTACTACAAAAGCTTTTGAAGTTATTTTACCCTACGTCTCTTTAACTTAAAAAACAACATATTCCCACTTAAAGTCTTTATTTTTAATTATACAGTTACTTAAACCTTAATGTAATTGTGAGATACTTTAACAACATTTTACATACCCTTTGTACAGATCTGTAAAATGATTCTAGTTTCGATTGCACCAAAACTCATAAACACACCCTTTGTGTTTAGCACTTTAAATTTTCTTCCTAAAATACTTGTAAAAGCGCTGAGATAATATGCATTAAACTCATCGGTTTCTAACATTATACTTCCCAACATTTCATTTCTTTTACTACACTATTTTTACATATTGCTAATACACAGCTTCATCATTTTTGTTTTCAGTATATAACACTCCAAATCGAGTTTTACTTCTTTTACTTGCTTTATTAACGTCTCCAACCTCTTCTTTCGCTCCTCCACACTTACTGCTTTTTCTGTACTTTCGCTTTCTATCTTACGTACTACTAGTTTCGTCATTGCCTAATCAAGATACTGATTCTTGCACACACAATGAGGACTTTTAAACCCTAACACTCAATCATGGTTTCCAACACTACTTTTTATTCCAGCTTTTTTCAAACATAAAAAGTCATTCTTCTTCTCAAAAGCGGCGCAGAATTCTAAGTTCATCAAAACATCATTTTCTGGGGTCAGAATTTATCTAAAGACCCTGGATGATAAGCCTCGTTGACTCAGTACCTGTAACTATTGGAAAAGCTACCATTTACCCTAAAAGTAGGTTATTTAAATTATCCACCTTTTCCATAAATAGAAACTACCCCTATCAGACCTTAAAAAAATTTAAAGGTGAAACGGTTATCCAACTTTTTATAATAAAACTACCCCTATCAGTACCTTGGTCCATAAAAATCCCCAAAGTGGGTGATTTCGGATTATCCAACCTTTTCTATAATATAAAACTAGTTCTATCAGTACCTTGACCTACTTTCAGATTTCTAAGGTTTACAACCTTCATATTTCCACAATTGGGATTTCTAAGGAGATGCAATAAACTTTAACCCCTCATGACCAGATTCCATGTTTAGATTTCTAAGATAAATGGTTTTGAAGTTCAATTTAGCCTGTGTTGATGACGGCTCCTATTTTGGGAAACGGTTATTTTTTGGGTACCGTCCGGTTCTTGGGGTACATCCTGGCGGTTAGGACCGTAATGAGCCCACGGGATAATCTTTTTTATTACAATTTAGTCAAGAACCTTGATATTAGCATGACAACAACCCCATCATTCTTCCTGTTTCCATGACCCGTTTAGAATTGGCCCCAGGTTGATTTAACACCTTGACTCGACTACATTTCGATCGGATGAGGTCGGGTAAGATCGGAATATTTAAACACATATGGTTATGACAATTAAATTGCTTGGAGACCTTGAAATTTTCCAACCACACAACCAGATGCAAGAGTAATATTTAAATGGCAACCTTGATATACGTTTAGCATGGACAACCCTCTTGTTTCCACGAACTGATTCTAATGTTAAAAGGAACGCTTACTAATTCCAAGAATTTTACCTCAAGGAATTAAAATTTGATTCCTTAACATTGTTTCCGTAGATGGATTTATAACCATAGAAATATTTGCACCATTATTGTAACTTTTACATGAAAAATACACTTAAAATAATATATATATATATATATATATATATATATATATATAAAATTTTTTATTGTAAAATTACAAACTTTTCCCTTTCTTGTAACCCCTATCAGCACACATTTCAAAACCTTTTACTGATATTGTCTTACATAGTTATTATTAAAGTTTTTGTTATGAACGAATAAGTTCAAAGTTATATTTAGAATTTACATCTTCTACATACAAAGAAAAATTTGCATCGATTGGGGCTTGAACCTTGGTCGCAGTTGGTTAATTACTCTAGCAAAGTACAGGTCGTAGGTTCAAATCCTACTCATAAACTTTTTTTATTATTTAATAAAATTTAATAATTTTTAATTACAATTATTGTATAAAAGTGTACATTCGTCAAATGACAAGTTGTTTGTGTATGAAAAAACAAGTTGTTTTCATTTTGGATAAAGCTGGTTGCTCTTCAATTTCTATAACTGACTGTCTCAATATTTTTCAAATGTAATCGGCTTTTCTCCCCTTTAACGTAACATCACCTGTTACCGATATTAGTTCACGAAGTATTTATGGAAAGAGATTTAGAGGTATATCCAGATCCCCATTTGATGCAGTGATGATTATTTGTGATGGCTTGTCGTTGAAATTCTACATCTAAGACGTGCCAAGGAAATGGTGGTTTGAAACAAAATGGGCTGCTTGATTTCTTTATATTTAGCTCTTTGGGTGTAAATACATGTGTTGCCCTGTACATCAACTATTACAATCATCGTCTCTGTAGGGGACCTAACTTTTAACTACTTATAGTACTCAAAACATATGCACAATTTTCAAAACACAATTTCAGAATTTTAAATGCACAAGAATGCATGTGGTTTAATTAAACCGCACAATTCGACGCATAAGTTTCCTTTTTAATGCAGACATCTATTTATAATTTTAACCAGTATCTAATTGCCCTTCACAGCACTTTAGGTTTACCATAAAATTATTGTTCATCATGATTGCACTCTCATTATATGCACCGGTTGCATTCGGGGTTAAAATATGAATAACGTCGGATAAGATCGGACAGGATTGGGACCTTAAAATTATTTTTTTAGATTTCTCTTTGTAATATTGACCTTGAAATTTAAAGCAAATGGTAGAGGTAGCTGGTGAAATCTACGTCTCTTTAACTTGAAAAAGAACACCATATTTACAACACTTTATTTTTTAATCATCATATTGTTACTACAGCAGTATGAAGTATCCGGCAGTGAACCTCGTTCCAGGAGTGATTTTATTGCTGCTTGTATGACTTTTCCACAACTGCCTACGACTAAACACTATTTTGAAATGAGCATGTTTACATATGGTTGGATCCACTAAATGTTATGTTTATCGTTTTCCGACTGCACCCAGACTACTCATGAATACATCCTTTGTGTTTAGCATCGTTTTAAATTCTTCAATTCGATTTTCTTCTTCTTTGAAATACTCGTAAAAGCGCTGAGGTAAATCGCATTTAAATTCTGTTTCTAACACTATATATTCACCATACTTTATTGATTACTGTGACATTAATGACTTTATATTTTTCGATATCTCTAGGTCACATGCATTTTTATAGAGTTTGCAATAGGTGCTTTGGTTTAACCCTCTAATTCCATGTTTAACAACTTACTAACCGACTGATCTCACTGCGACTTATATGCCCTTGAAGCATCGGCTTGAGCAATGGATCGTCTTTGTTCTTGAAATTGATTTTCAGATGAAAGGTGGGGTACTGGATAACAATCTATTTTTTTATAACTCGCCGAACAATATCCCTTTGTTCTTTTTAAAGGTGTGACCTTTTTGAAATGGAACCGGCTTAAACTGGACGCTTTGTTTTGAAAATTGTTTTAGAATTGGTTGGGGGTACAAAATAATCTATTTTATAACCTGGAACAATAAACGCCTTTGTTCCTCAAGGTTGCCTTGTGGGAAAGGTCCTCGGGAAACAATTGTTTTAAAGGCTACCTGTTTTTAGGGATTTGTGGGGGCGTGACCAAATTAAACTTCCATGAATTGTTGACCTTGAAGATGTTAAAGACAAATTGATACCTCACTTCTTAGGTTTTAATAATTCGAACAATTTAAAGTAAAAGGGTTAATATATATTTAAAAATATATGTGGCTGACCATATTAAACAAAATCTTTGCGAAATTGAATTGAAAACAAATAAAAAAAATAATTGTCCACAAAGGTATTAAAAATATTAAGTGACGACGTCAAACTTCCCTTTGATTTTTAAAATTTCTTTCTTAGATTAGTGAATTTGGGTTAATAAATTATAATTTTTAAAAATTATTTACTTTTAGTGACCTTAAGACGTTGCAAACGCCTTTGTTTTGAAAGTTGTTTTTGAACGAAGTTGACCAGCCAAAACAATTTCGCCGTTGCTTTTATCAGAGGTGTGACCTTGAAAATTAAACATGATTTGAAGGTCAGCCTGAACGTGGACCCCTTTATCTTGAAAATTGCTTTCCTTTGGCCTAATTTTGGGTAGCTGGATAACAACTACTTCTAGAACTAAAGAACAATGAACATTTTACCTTTTATGTGTGACCTTTGAAACTTGAAACCATTTTTTGAAAGGCACCTGTTTTGAAAAGGCACCATTTTGGGAACAGAACCAGGGCACCGGGGCGGACCAAGAAACCAAGAAAGACCACATCCAAGACAACAATGAGAACAGACCAAGAACCCCAAGGGCGGACCAATTAATACTCACAAAGAATCACTTATCATTTCCTTGGCCTTTAGTTTTAGTAGGAATGTATGCCTTTAAATACGCGACGTGGGAAAGACAATGTTCCAATCTTTACACTGGATGTGTAAACCTCTTGACCTTGAAAACCATTTCCTTATTAAGCAATGTGCACGCCCCCAAGGCCACAGCCGCACAAGAACCAGCCAAGAAACAGATAAAGCACAAGATACAGACAAGCAAAAACCAGAAAAGAACACAGAAAAATAGATTATACAAATGAAACTCTTTAACTCCTTTGGTCAAATTTAAAATACCTAAAATACAATTAAGGATGGTCATTCCTTTCAATCGCACCAAGGGTAAATTTAACATGTTTCTTCGGTCACCCTTAAGGCCACTGGTAAAATTTGGAACCCTCTGAGTTTTCCCGTCCCCTTAATACATTGCTTATTTAAGGTCATTCCATTAAACATGTTTCATAATATTTCCCAAGGATTAATAACTAGTTTGAAAAATATAAAGGTTCAATTTTTTCTCTTAAAACCTTTGAAGGTATGAAAAGTTCTAGATTGTTCTGTTTAATTGGAAAACCTTTTTTTGAAATTCTCATTTGTTAAATTTTTATAAAAATACAATTTATTTTTTTTGAATTTCCATTTCACATTTCGCAAATTTTCGATCCTAATTATTTAAATTGTTTAATTTCGTAAACATCTCTTATTTTTCACATAAGCAAATTTAATACCTTAGCACATCCTGGTTTGGTCACTTAATATAAAGCATTTAAATAAAACCTAATATTTTAGGGTCAAATCCTTAATAAATACATTTTTCTAATTTTTAATTTTGGCAACAATTTTAAAATTTTCTCAAGTTTGTTTAATTTTAAGGGTTGGCCTTTTTCTTTCTTCCTTTTAAGAACGCCTTTGATGGTGGATGTTTAGTTTCTAGCAATTTTTTTTTCTTTCTGGTTAACAAATTTTTTAAAATTTCATTAAAGAATCTTGGTTAAGAAAATATACTAATTTTAAAATGCGGACTAATTAAATTATTATTTAATCTTCGGTAATCACATTTTCAAACCTATTAATTCAAATTGTTTTATTTCCAATATAAAACTTCTATAATTCTTAATATAAAACACTTCAATGAAATTACGTTCAATTTCACACGGCTCGTTTGTCACCTGTAAGATATGAACGGCATAATTTTAAACATGTCTTATATTTAGTTCTTTTAGTTGTACTACCTACATTTTCGGAATTTCTTAAATTTTTGTACTTTTTTGTTACGTTACTCCAAAGTCATGGTTATGTGGGCGTAAGACCGCAATCCATAATAACGTAACTCTAATCATTGGAATGTGAAATTAGCAAGATCAAATAAGTAATAGTTTCAACAATAATGGTCAGGTCTCTTTTTTTTCTTTATCACCTGGTTACACGATTGTGTTTCCAAATTTCAATTACACCTAGGAAGTTCTTAGTGAATTTTTACAACGAAAATAAATGGACTGATTGTATTCATTTTTTAATGAAATAATTGACAATTGTTACCTCTTAATTAAATTTATATATTTAAGGTACTTCCAGCAGTTCACTTTCACAAAATTCTTTTATCTAAAACGGTATATATTCAATAATTCAGTTTTGAATATTTTTGCACACAATCATAATTAAAACTTCTATTGAATCATTAATAGTGACTTGGACCGCACCCAAACGGTTTTGGCTTCCATTTTGCCCTAATTAATTGTAGCTTCTGTGGCTACATTCACCCAACGATTTAACTCCTGTTTTGATTGCAATATACCGGGTGTAACGATTATCTGTATTACGTGAACTACTGCAAATGTTAAACATTTAGTTTCATATGAATTTGTAATTTTGTCTCGTAATCTTTGTGTTATGTACATTATTTTTTTCTGTGGACAAGATTGTTCGGGCCAATTTATTTCCTATAAATTTCTTGATTGCTTTGTTTGTTACGGTAGTTAGTTACTGTGGACCGAACAAGCTTTCCAATTTACTGTATACTGTGCGAAGCGTAAGACAAGCAAGTTCATTGATTAAATATTTTTTTGTTTTTTTATTCTACTAAACATCCCATGGGATATGTGTTAAATTAGCCAATTCCGAATACGAACAGTAAGATCTTACTACGCAGCGGCCGGAAGGGGGCATATAATAATTTTATTAATTTTATTTTTATTTTTTTTTAATTGAATTTAAATTGTAATTGCCGTGGGCACAAGCTGAGGCTCACTGCTTGCCATCGTGGGCTTTGGTGAATGTTAATTTATATATTTTTTTATATTCTTTGTCAGGATATCGACAATAAAAATTACTTTATCGGGGGAATTGTTAACTCATTTCTACTTCCTCCTTTCATTCTTATTTCTTTCTTTTTTTGGTAAATCCTGTTTCAGGCTTTACAGGGTTTACTCTCCTTTCAGCACTTGTTGAGTATTTCCTTATTAAATCCTGTGGCGCCTACTCATATCCGGTTCTTATCTAACCATATCACCATCACTTTAAGCTATACCTCCAAAACAACCACGCATCCCAGTGTTCTGCGGTCTTCCGACCGTACGCCTGATATTAGTCGAGCCCATTTTCCTTTTTTTGTGCCATATGATGGTTAGACACGTGGCATAATTTGGCGACCTATAAAATAATGGTAATGGTGCCAGTATAACAATGCGGTGTAAATGGTATAATTAATTTAATAATAAATAAATGTAAGTAATAATGAAATAAAGAAATAAGTTCTCCATAAACACACAAATCGTCAAACTGACTAGAGATACAAACCATTTACCACAAATAGTGCCTTTGATTCAGTCGGTAAATTCAGTTGGGCCGGTTCAATAATTTTGATTTGCTCAATTACCACAATTTCTGCTGTTATTTTTACTTGACATAAATATAAAAAAATTGCAGTGTAATACTAATAAAATGATCTCGGGCGCCAAGTTATTTTTTAATAATGTCGGAACAACTAAACCGAGTTTGTTAACAATAAAAATTTTATCAAAATGTAAAAAAATAAAAATATACAAATATGTTTACTAACAGTTAATGTGATATGATTAAATAAAAATATATCTTAAAACTAATTGTAAAAACCTTAAAATACTAAAAAAATCATTACATAAATACCTTTGTAAAAGTTTTGTACACAAATTTTTTAATAACCTCTGGTATCTAAATGACGAAACGGTCAACCAAGGTGATGTCATCCTTGCACCATTAATGCGCAATATCTTGAAATAATGTTTTATGTTATAAGCCACAACCAAAACTGGAATTATCCTTCTTAAAATTGAATAATCCAATATTTATTGCATTTCTTGAAATTTTCAATGCAAAAATTGCAATCATAAAATAAAAGCGTACGCAGCAGTAAAATTAAATGCGTACTTAAAATGTAATCAAAGTAATAAAACCGAACTAAAATAAAAGTGCAGTAAAAAAAGTGCCTGAAAAGAGCAAATGCTTTAATTTTTAGTATTACGCGTTAAAAGATATTTTACCATCAAATCAATGGCACTTTAACCAAATTTAGGTGAAAACCCAAAAAAGCTTTCTAACAACACCACTTTCATCAGGAAGTGAAACAAATGGATGCTTTGGAAGTTAGATCATGTACTCGTGCGCGAAGAGATTTGCGCAAGGAATTAAGTCAATGATGACGTATTGCGCAAACGTATTTGATCAGAAAAATAATTTGAAGAGGTAATATTAACCATTAAGAAATATATACTTAAGAAGATATGCTAATTAAGTTGCCTACCACATATCTATAATACAAAAATAATTAAAATTTTCTTATATTTACAACTGAATGAATGAAAGACCTTAAATTAAGGTATATTTTAATACAACTCAAAAAAGGGTTGTTACAGACCAACGTTTCGGCAAGAGTTTGGAGTACGTACAAATTGTAGCGTATCGTAAAAACATTGTTCTTTCTACTTAACTTAAATATTTTTTTTGTTTTCTCTTTAGCTTATTATATAAATTTGGCACTAACACGCCAACAGGTTATAATATCTAATCTATTACTTTACTGCACTTCTGAATTGTTTTTTTTTTCTTCTACTTTCTTTTACCAACATGTCTGTCACATTTCGTTTTGATGTAAATCGTCTTATGAAGCCTGAATTGATGTATAAGTTATTATCTAGGAGTTTAGACTGTAAGGTTAATTTCGAAGCTTTACGTAAATCGGTGTACAGCGCGACATTACTTGATGCTAACAAACCTCTTACGATTACTTCACATCAGATTCCGTTCGCGGAAGATGAAACTGCTTTAAAAGCTGCTATTCGGGAATTACATACCGGCATCGACTCTTTTACTGGTGACTGCACTTTGGCTTCTTTTCTTCGTCTGAGTACATTAGTACTACATGCTCAAAGGCGATGCGAACTTATGGTAACGGATTCAGAAACGGAAATCACTCAGAAAAATCAATTTCTAGTCGAATTACATAATTACGGGTCTGACTTAGAACAAAAAATGAAAAAGGGTAAACGTGTTACATTCTCTGATACAATTTCTTCACCAATGCAAATGCTACGGTTCATGGCGAATCTGAACCAATGGACGTAGAACCACCATTTACCTTTTACGAGTACAATGTTGACGTTACTCCGGGTACCTCACCTTCTACTTTTACTCCTTCCTTTCTCTGGCGACAGTACTGTCTCTCTATTTGATTTTCTGACGCGTGTAGAAGAATTAAGTGCTTCTCGTGGGATAACTCACAAATCTTTATCCTCGGTTATCCTTGAGGTATTAAAGGGGAAAGCCTTATTAATTTATCGCGTTCGTAAACACGAGTTATCATCTTGGAAAGATGTAGTCGCGCTACTTAAAACGGATTTTTGACCGTTAGACTATGATGAACGGTTACTGGACGAGATTAAGTCTAGAACTATGGGTGCCTCAGAAACCATGTGTCTATATCGCTGTCATGCAAAGTCTTTTCCAACACCTTTCTGTTCCACTTCCTGATCAAACAGTTATACTATGTACACCGTAATCTAACATCCTTCTATCAAAATGCTTTACCGTTAACCGAAGTGTCTACACTTTCACAATTGATAACTTTGGGGAAAAAGATCGAACAAAATAAATATTCTATGGAATCTTTCAAACCTCCCCCGTCAAAGAAAACTTCGTAACTTTTAGAACCTAGTTTGGCTTACGTTGATTCATGTTCTGATTTCTTCAAACCTACTTCTTCTCAACCACTATCGGGGAAAACCATTAATACTGCTGTCTCTCAACCTTCTAATGTATCTTCAACTACTGTCACACTACGCTGCTGGAATTGCTCTGGGAGTGGGCATACTTCACCACGTTGTCCACAACCCCAAAATAAACATTGTTATGGCTGTGGTAAGCCTGGTTACACAATAACTACTTGCCCAGTGCGCATCTCTAAGAAGGGAAACTAATTTCTGAATCTCCTATCCGGGGAGAAGATTCTATCTTACCTTTAATCTCGGAAACCGCTTTTTCTGGAATACCTGATTCTCGTCGTATCCTCTTGGATTACATTTTTGCTAGTGTTCGAAACGATGAACGACCATACCTAAACGTCAATATTTTTGGTTATACTTTTCAGGGTCTTTTGGACTCTGGCACTTCACGCACTATTATTGGAAATTCGGGTTGGCATATGCTGCAACGGCTAGGTTTATCTTTATCCGTGGGTTCGTTTATTGCCTGCACTCTTGCGAATGGTAATACCTGTAATATTCTTGGTCAACTTACTCTACCAGTAACTGTCGAGTCTAAAACAATCATGATAGATGTACTCGTGGTGCCTGAAGTACCCCATCAACTAATTTTGGGTATCTATTTTTGGAAGGCGATTAACAGCGTTCCTGATCTTCGACATGGACAGTGGAATTTTGATAACGATACTAGCCTAGCAACTATTTCTTCTGACCATTTAAGCTCTTTCTCTGATCTTCCTTTGTCTCAAAAGTCTGCTCTGAAAACCTTACTAGATAAATTATTTCAAAATTCTGACACTTTAGGATGTATTACTCTAGTTCAACATGAAATCCGAACTAATGCTGAACCAATTAAACAGCACTATTACCCACTTTCTCCTGCTTTACAACAGGTAGCTAATGCTGAGTTAGACTCTATGCTGGAAGTAGGCGTCGCTGAACCTTCGAATAGTCCTTGGTCTAGTCCGATTGTTTTAGTTAAAAAGAAAGATGACTCCTACCGGTTTTGCGTCGACTTTCGCAAAGTTAATGCTATAACGGAAAAGGATGCTTATCCCTTACCCTACATTTCTTCTATCTTGGATCGTTTACGAAATGCACGTTACCTATCTAGCTTGGACATTCGCTCTGATTACTGGCAGATTCCTCTGTCGGACGAATCTAAACCTATGACTGCTATTACCGTCCCTGGACATGGACTTTTTCGGTTCACTAGAATGCCTTATGGCCTGCACAATTCACCGGCTACTTTTCAACCACTAATTGATCGAGTTTTGGGGGGAGACTTAGAACCGTACTGCTTTGCTTATCTTGACGACATCGTTTTGGCTACACCCACTTTTGAAAAACATTTGGAAGTTCTAGAAAAAATCTTTCACCGTTTGTCTTCTGCAGGTCTCACTTTGAGACAGGATAAGTTTCATTTCTGCCGTCCTGAACTAAAATACCTGGGATATGTCGTCAATAAAGATGGACTCTTAGTAGATCCAGATAAAGTATCTGCAGTTTGCTCTATATCTGTACCGACAAATGTTTCCGACGTACGGCGCTTAGTCGGTACGGCGGGATGGTATCGTCGCTTCATACCTAATTTTTCTTCTGTCATCAAGCCTTTAACTTCTTTACTAAAAAGAATACTCCAACAACCATTTGTCATTCAAACGGATGCATCTCACTTCGGTATCGATGCTGTACTTTGCCAAAAATTTCCTACTGGCAAAAAGGTAATTAGCTATATTAGTCGATCATTGATTAAGGCTGAACGTCACTATTCAACTACAGTAAAAGAGTGTCTGGCTGTTATATGGGCTATCGAGAAATTTTGCCTTTCTCTCTCACTTTACTGTCATTACGGACAATCATTAATTAATATGGCTAAATAACTTGCAAAATCCTACTGGACGTCTCTGTCTATGGGCGATTCGCCTGCAGCAACACGATTTTTCTATTATTCACCGTAAAGGCAAAGAACACCTTGTACCTGATGCTCTGTCGAGATCTGTTCCGAAAATTGACTGTGTTAATCCTACTTCTTCAACTTCTCTAGTTACTTTACCTGTCCAAGATAAATGGTATCGCAAAACAATTTCTCGTATCTCTAAATTCCCTAGAAAATATTCTTCTTGGTTTGTAAAGGACGGTTTACTTTATAAACGTTCAAAATTTTCTTCTTCAGATTCTTCTTCGGCTAATTGGAAAATAGTCGTTCCTAAAGAACAACGCAAACGCATTATCTCTGAAAACCACGATATTCCAACTTCTGGTCACTTTGGAGTTACTAAAACTGTTGCTAAAATTGCTATACATTACTACTGGCCTGCACTTCGTGCAGATGTCATTCGCTATATTCGGCAGTGTGCTGTCTGTTCTGCACATAAAGTCGAACAGTCTGCTCCACCTGGTTTTCTAGCACCAAGAGCCAAACCTACTAAACCTTGGCAAATCTTATGTTTGGATATCGTCGGTCCTCTTCCTAGATCCTCCAAAGGACATGCTTTTGTGTTAGTTGTAGCTGACTGCTTCACCAAATTTGCTTGTTTCTTTCCCTTACGCCATGCTACTGCTTCTGTTTTCTTATGTTTGGTACTCCACAGTACATTATTAGCGATAATGGTGTCCAGTTTCGTAGTAAAGAATTTACAAAATTATACTCCGATTATCGAACCACTATTCTTTTTAACGCCAAATGCCATCCTAGAGCGAATCCTGCGCAGAGAATTAACAGAGTCCTGAAAACCTCAATGTTTTCCTATATCACTCAAAATCAACGTAAATGGGACGTAAATTTAACTAAAATTGGTTGTGCTATCGTTCTGCAAAGCACGATGTGATTGGATGTTGTCCTTATTACGCATTATTTGGGCGGGAACGTAACTTATTCGGTGACCTATTAGGTCTACCACCTTCTCCTGATTCCACATTATTAGACCCGGATCGAAATAAAACTTCTGGAAATAAACTAGTTCGTCAGTTTGACGGTATTAACTCAGATATTAATAAACATCTGCGCTATAACTTACGACGTAGACCCGTCAAGTTTAAATTAGTGGATAGGGTGTGGAAACGCAATTACGTTCTGTCGGATGCTGCTTGTCATTTCAACGCAAAACTGGCTCCCAAATTTACTGGTCCTGTCCTGATCAAAAAAGTATAATCTTCCTGGACTTATGAACTAAAAAATCCTGCTGGGAAATCCCTAGGGGGTTACCACATAAAAGGCTTGAAGCCACATATACCAACTGATGTGTCCTCCGCGTCTGAGTCCTCTGTGCACTTGGCGTCATCCCGTCCCTTTCCTGTTCCCGACATATCCTTTCGCTATCCTAAGAGACGCAAAAGACGCAACTTCCTGGTTAAATCGTTCCTTCTCCTTTTGTTTCTCCGACGACAGCTCTTCTTCCTTTTTCTTTTCGTCTCTCTTCGTTTTGGGTGGTTGGTTGGGCATCCGCATCCTCCGTGAACATTACATCCGGTCCCTTCTTTCCTCTTCAGGGGTCTTCCCTTCTAATTTCCTCAGGAGGATCTTTGGAGACTTGCCCTTTTCATTTCACTTTCCTATCTTCTGTCTTTGATCTAAATCTACTCTAACTTCCTACTTCACTTTACTGGATGGATGATTGTATGAATGGACCTAAGAGGAACGGGATGGGTTCGTCTTCCGTGTGTTAGTTTCGGCGACCAAGGAATACCGGGAATCGGTCAATGGGGAAAATTTTCACCGCAAATGTGATCTTCTCTTTCCCTCCGACTATCTCTTAATAGCACCTATTTCAATTCATCTGTGCTAGTTCATGGTGGCATAAGGTTGAGTTGGGGGTCCTTAAGGGATTCCCTTTTCTCGCGTTTTCGGCAAGGGGGGCAAAATTATGGGCTTTCTTTTCTTGCGGGTTGGGATGGGTGTTCGTCGGGTTTTGGTTTTTAGGCCGCCGTTCCTTAAGTTCGGTTGAGGGGGGGTTACTTTTCCTGTGGGTTGAGTTTCCTTTCTTTCTTCCTCTTCTGCTATTCTTTAGGTTTCTTTAGGTTCCGTGTATATCACGCGTTACTTGTCTATTGGAATGACTGGGGCGAAGAAAACCTACCTACCCACTTTACCTCATCCTTATCCGCTTTGCTTCCCTAACCTTAGTAATAAACCTTTTGTTTCTCCTGTTTTTATTTATCTTGTTTTTGGAAGTATTATCGCTTCACGATATACTCTCCTTTATTTGTGTTTTTCCTAAGTACCGGCCGAATGCCGAGGGACTCACGTGGGAGTTTGGAGTCAGGTTGTTTTTTTGTGGCGTGTGTGAAGTGTGTTCTTGGTAGCTATAATGTCTGGTGGTATATGCGTCATGTTGTCCACTTTTAACCTTCTTCCTCTGTTTTCTTATTTCTTTTTAATCTGGGTTGGGCTTCTTGGTTTGCTTTGGGTTGGGTAATGTCTTAGGGTTGCTTTCTTCCTCGCAGGGGTTTTGGTTTTTACTGTTTATGCAGTGTGTTTAAAAAAGATGCGGCAATATTAAAGGGGGTGATTACTCAGGTCATTTTATATAATAAAGTTCCTATAAACATAGGTCCGCAAACTCTTCGTTACCGATCTACAGCCTGTTGAAGTTTAATTTAAAAAAACAGTCAAAATTAGATTTTCCCAAAACGGCTTGAGATATCATAATGAAATTTTACGCGTGTCAATAGCTGTGGGAGACGCATACTTTGCAATACAACATGATGTTTCAGTCGTACCATTGGCGCGCGTATTGGCACGTCACGGGCTATTTTTCAAGAAAAAAGTAGGATGCCGCTGATTTCTCTAAATAAAAAATATTTTTAATGCTTTGTTCAATTGTGAAGAAAAAAGATTTCTTGACTTTTTATTGTACGACGTACCGTTTTTGAGTAAAAAAAAGATTTTAGTGCATCTCTAATTGCATTTAAATTAACGTATGTAACTTCCGTACACATCTCTTATTTAGTTCACATAAGTCAAATTTAATACCTTGAGCGACATCTCTGAGATTTTGGATCACTTAATATAAAGCATTTAAATAGAAACCTAGGATCTTTTAGGGTCAAATCCATATAATAAATACATGTTTTCTACATATTTTAACTTTTGGCAACAATGATAACATACAAATTTTCTCAAGTTTGTAAAATTAATTTTTAAGGTGTTGGCCAATTTTTCTTTCTTCCTTGTAAGAACGCCTTTGATGGTGGATGTTTAGTTTCTAGACAATTTTTCGTTTCTGGTTCTGGATGCTGAAGCATCATTTTTTTGGAAAATTCTCACTTAAAGTAATACTTGGTTAAGTAAAAGTATCACTAACGCTTTTAAAATGCGGACATAATTGAAATTATCCATTCGTCCACATCTTCGGTAAGTGGCACATGTTTCGATAACTTCATGGTAATTCAAATTGTTTTCAGGTTTCCGAATATAAAAGCATTCAATACTAATTACGTTGAATGTTCACTATCGGCTCGTTTGTCACCTGTAAGAGGTATGAACGGTCATAATTAATTAAACATCGTACTTATATTTACCTTCTTTTAACATCGCCCTACTACCTACATTTCTAACGGTATTCCTTCTTAAATTTTCTGCTCACATTTTACTGTTACGTTACATCCAAAGTACATGGTTATCGCTGGAGGCGTAAGAGCCTTGCTGACATCCATGACCATATACGTGAAGGCTGCTAGATCATTGGAATAGTACCCGAAATTAGCAAGATCAAATAAGTAATAGTTTCAACAATAATGGTCAGGTCTCTTTTTTTTCTTTATCACCTGGTTACACGATTGTGTTTCCAAATTTCAATTACACCTAGGAAGTTCTTAGTGAATTTTTACAACGAAAATAAATGGACTGATTGTATTCATTTTTTAATGAAATAATTGACAATTGTTACCTCTTAATTAAATTTATATATTTAAGGTACTTCCAGCAGTTCACTTTCACAAAATTCTTTTATCTAAAACGGTATATATTCACTAATTCAGTTTTGAATATTTTTGCACTCAATCATAATTAAAACTTCAATTGAATCATTAATAGTGACTTGGACCGCACCCAAACGGTTTTGGCTTCCATTTTGCCCTAATTAATTGTAGCTTCTGTGGCTACATTCACCCAACGATTTAACTCCTGTTTTGATTGCAATATACCGGGTGTAACGATTATCTGTATTACGGGAACTACTGCAAATGTTAAACATTTAGTTTCATATGAATTTGTAATTTTGTCTCGTAATCTTTATGTGTTATGTACATTATTTTTTTCTGTGGACATGATTGTTCGGGCCAATTTATTTCCTATAAATTTCTTGATTACTTTGTTTGTTACGGTAGTTACTTACTGTGGACCGAACAATCTTTCCAATTTACTGTATACTGTGCGAAGCGTAAGACAAGCAAGTTCATCAATTAAATCTTTTTTTGTTTTTTTTAATCTACTAAACATCCCAATGGGATATGTGTTAAATTAGCCAATTCCGAATACGAACAGTAAGATCTTACAGCGCAGCGGCCGGAAGGGGGCATATAATAATTTTATTAATTTTCTTTTATTTTTTTTTAAATTAAATTTAAATTGTAATTGCCGTGGGCACAGGCTGAGGCTCACTGCTTGCCATCGTGGGCTTTGGTGAATGTTAATTTACATATTTTTTTATATTCTTTGTCAGGATATCGACAATAAAAATTACTTTATCGGGGGAATTGTTAACTCATTTCTACTTCCTCCTTTCATTCTTATTTCTTTCTTTTTTTGGTAAATCCTGTTTCAGGCTTTACAGGGTTTACACTCCTTTCAGCACTTGTTGAGTATTTCCTTATTAAATCCTGTAGCGCCTACTCATATCCGGTTCTTATCTAACCATATCACCATCACTTTAAGCTATACCTACAAAACAATCACGCATTCCAGTGTTCTGCGGTCTTCCGACCGTACGCCTGAGCTTAGTTGAGCCCATTCCTTTTTTTATGCCATATGATGGTTGGACACGTGGCAGATTGTTTTTCAAGGTCATTGAAAAAGATTGTCCACGTCAATTGTTTTCAAGGTTATCCCACACATTACCTGCATCTATTCCTCAAGGTCATTGCCTACGTCTAAGTACGTGGTTTCCAAGGTCATCACATTGCCTACCTAAAAAATAAAGGCCACGTTCCCTAGTCTTCAGGGCCAGGAAATGGTCACCAATCAATTCTCCGGCTGAGTGTCAATTTTTAAGGTCACGCCCCCAATTCCAGGAATTTCATTGACTTCTGTCTCATTCATTGTTGTCTATGCATGTTTCAAGGTCATCAAGCAATTCTTGGAAGTTTTGGTCACGCCCCCCCAGCAAAGTGCACTTCGGTCCCCAAAACGGGTAGTCGTTTTCCAAAACAGGTAGCCGTTTCCTAAAAACGAGTAGCCGTTTCCTAAAAACAGATAGTTGTTTCGCAACACAGGTAACCGTTTCCCCCCATTTCAAGGTCACACCTATGAGAAAAGAACAAAAGCGATTCATTGTTCCGACCAAGTTATAAAAATAGATTGTTATCTAGATACCGCCCACCTCAATTCTGAGAAACCAATTTTCAAGAACAAAGGCGATCCGTTGTTCAAGCCGACGCTTTAAGGTCTATGTTTATAATTTTCAAGGTCACACCTCTGATAAAAGAACAAAGGCGATCCATTGTTTTGGTTGTCATAGTTTCTAAAAATAGATTGTTATCTGGCTACTCCCCACCTCAATCCTGAGAAATCAACGTTCAAGGACAAAAGCGATCCATTGTTCAGACTGAACTTCAAGGTGATCTAACAAGTAAAATATTTTTTATAAAACTTATAATTTATTAACCACAATATTCTTCTATACATATATATATATATATATATATATATATATATATATATATATATATATATATATATGGTCCACGCCACATCATCATCTGTCCTAATAGATATTTTCATCGCTTCATTATATTGTTTACTAGCCATACATTCAGCTTTCCTTAAAGCCTTCATATCAGGATCTGTGATCCTTTTACTTTGAAACATTGTTCGAGACTTATTACAAACCTACGCAAGTCCTGAGGTATCATTGTTGTCTACACTAGGCATGCTTCAAGGTCATCAAGCAATTTTTGGAAGGTTACTTTGGGTCACGCCCCCCAGCCAGTTGCCCTCAAATTGTTCCGTTTCCCAAAACAGGTAGCCCTTTTCCAAAACAGGTAGCCGTTTCCTAAAACAGGTAGCCGTTTCCTAAAACAGGGGGTCTGTTTCCCAAAACAGATAGCTGTTTCGCAACACAGATAGTCGTTTCCCCCCATTTCAAGGTCACACCTATGAGAAAAGAACCAAGGCGATTCATTGTTCCGACTGAGTTATAAAAATATATTGTTATCTAGATACCCCCCACCTCAATTCTGAGAAATCAATTTTCAAGAACAAAGACGATCCATTGTTCAAGCCTGCGCTTCAAAGTCTATGCTTACAATTTTCAAGGTTTAAGAAAATAACAAACGCGATCCATTGTTCCGACCGAGTTATAATTTCTAAAAATAGATTGTTATCGAGCTACTCCCACCGTTTCAGGCTCAATTCTGAGAAATCAACTTTCAAGAACAAAGGCGATCTATTGTCCAAGCCGATGCTTCAAAGTCAAGGACATATAAGTCGCAGTGTGTTGAGATCAGTCGGTTAGTAAGTTTTTAAAACATGGAATTAGCAGGGTTAAACCAAAGCACCTATTGCAAACTCTATGAAAATGCATGTGACCTAGAGATATCGCAAAAATATAAAGTTATTAATGTCACAGTAATCAATACGAAGTATGGTAAACGTATAGTGTTAGAAACAGAGGAGTTTAAATGTGTTTTACGTCAGCGCTTTTACGAATATTTCAAAGAAGAAGAAAATCGAATTGAGGAATTTAAAACGATGCTAAATACAAAGGATGTATTCATGAGTAGTCTGGGTGCAGTCGGTAAAACGACAAACATAACATTTAGTGCATCCAACCACATGTAAACATGCTCATTTCGAAAATAGTGTTTAGTCGTAGTGAAGTTGTGGAAAAGTCATGCAAGCAGCAATAAAATCACTCCTGGAACGATCTGGAGGTTCACTGCCGGATACTTCATACCGCTGTAGTAACAATATGATGATTAAAAAATAAAGACTTTAAGTGTTGTGAACATGGTGTTCTGTTTCAAGTTAAAGAGACGTAGATTTCACCAGCTACCTCCACCATTTGCTTTAAATTTCAATGTCACGCCATATTACAGTTCAGAGAAATCTAAAAAAAAAATTTCAAGATCCCAATCCTGTCCGATCCTGTCCGATCTTATTCGATCTTATCCATATTTTAACCCTGAATGCAACTGGTGCATCTATATAAGGAGAGTGCAATAATTTTACGCTAAACCTAAAGTGCTGTGAAGAGCAATTAGCTATTAGTTAAAGTTATAAATAGATGCCCGACACTTGCATAAAAGGGAAACTTTTGCGTCAAATTGTGCGGTTTAATTAAACTACACATGCGTTCTTGTCCATTTAAAATTCTGAAATTGTGTTTTGAAAATTGTGCATATGTTTGTGAGTACTCATAAGTAGTTAAAAGTTAGATACGGGGTCACGCTACAGAGACGATGATTGTAATAGTTGATGTACGGGGCAAAACATGTATTTACACCCAAAGCGCTAGCAATATACAATGGAAATCAAGCTGCCCATTTTGTGTTCAAACCACCATTTCCTTGGCACGTCTTAGATGTAGAATTTCAACGACAAGCCATCTGGTTAATCAATAATCATCACTGCATCAAATGGGGATCTGGATATACCTCTACACATCTCTTTCCACATATACTTCGTGAACTAATATCGGTAACGTTAAAGGGCGAGAAAAAGCCGATTACATTCGAAAAATATTCAGACAGTCAGTTATAGAAATTGAAGAGCAACCAGCTTTACCCAAAATGGAAACAACTTGTTTCTTTCACACACAAACAACTTGTAATTTTGACGAATGTACACAATAAATCTATAAGTTAATAGATTTTCTTATTTTAAAAAATTTTATTTATTTAATTGACCGAAACATTAGTACATCAAATTTACATTGTTAACTCCATTTTTATGCTGCAAGCTGCCATTGTTTGCTCTTTTAAGTCCAAGGATAGTCAATTTAGGAATAAAAAGTGTTGAAATGTATGTATTTTTGGGACGGTGGACATGAATCCGAGGTTTGAAACGTCCAAATTTGGAAATTTTTTAGGTTTTTGGGCTAAATCTTGATAATTATGCATTTTTTCTTGCAAAACATTAATTTAAATCTCCTTTATACAAAGGAAAGTCATTGTATTTTTCATTATAACGGTTTACTAATAAAAGAAATTTTAGTTCACATATGCATAAATGCCATTTAATGATTAAAAACAATCACGTTTGTTTGTCTAGCGATCTGCATACATTAAAACCAATAAATCTATAACTAAATTGATTTTTTTTATTTACTTAGGGATCATTTAGATTTTATAGAGGTAGTACATCAAATTTAAATCTAACCATTGTTAACTCCCTTTC
Source organism: Vesta saturnalis (assembly GCA_036346205.1). NCBI lineage: Eukaryota > Metazoa > Arthropoda > Insecta > Coleoptera > Lampyridae > Vesta > Vesta saturnalis. Next base: position 621,094 of record JARFJB010002351.1, on the reverse strand, counting down.
TATACTGCAATTTATATAGCTGTCATTGTTTGTTCTTTTCCAATAAATCTGTATACTCTTCTTTTATACGTTGTATACAGGCCAATTTCACCTCTTTAACGCCTGTTCCAACGTACGCCATGGGCTCCATTTCCTTATGGGAGATTACAATTCCCCAATTCAGTGTTTCGATAAAGCACATAATATGTATCGCCTTTCCATTTGGAAGAAGAAAGTCGATATCAGATAAAATCCTAGGTAGACGTTTATCGAAAAATTCCCGCGCCCAAACATAGATTTCAATAACGAATTGTTTAATCATTATGGGTTGGAGAAGAGAATACCGAAAACCAGTACTACAAAAGCTTTCTGAAGTTATTTTAATGCCTAGGTCTCTTTAACTTAAAAGAACAACATATTCACAACACTTAAAGTATTTATTTTTTAATTGTACAATACAGTTACTTAAACCTAATACATATAATTGTGAGATACTTATAACAAAGTTTTACACACCCTCTGTACAGTTCTGTAAAATGATTGTAGTTAAAGCATGGTTGGGTACTATTAAATGTTATGTTTGTTGTTTTCCGATTGCACCAAACTACTCATAAACACACCCTTTGTGTTTATCAGCGTCTTAAATTCTCTTTTTTAAAATACTTGTAAAAGCGCTGAGGTAATATGCATTTAAACTCATCCGTTTCCAACATGATACGTTCCCCATGCTTCTCAACTTTTCATGCTTCTGCTTCACTACACTATTTTTACATATTGCTCATTGCTAATACACAGCTTCATCATTTTTCTTTTCAGTATATAACACTCCAAATCGAGTTTTACTTTACTTGCTTTATTAACGTCTCCAACATCTTCTTTCGCTCATCCACACTTACTGCTTTTTCTGTACTTTCTTTCTACCTTACGTACTAACTTTCGTCATTGCTGCTAATCAACACACTCAATGATGGTTTCCAACATTACTTTTTATTCCAGCTTTTTTCAAACATAAAGGTCTTTCTTCTTCTCAAAAGCGGCGCAGAGTTCTAAGTTCATCTGTTTCAAACTCAAAACATCATTGTTCTCGAACACGGGTCATAATTAATCTATAGCACCCCTGGATGATAAGCCTCGTTGACTCAGTACCTATAACTATTGGAAAGGCTACCCTTTACCCCTAAAAGTAGGTGATTTAAGGGGGTTATCTACCTTTTTCCATTATATAGAAACTACCCCCTATCAGTACCTTGGCCCATAAAAAATACCCCCAAAGTAGGTGATTTAAGCGTACTATCCAGTTTTTCTATAATATAAAACTAGTTCTATCAGTACCTTGACCTACTTTCAGATTTTTAAGAATTGTACTTGGATACAACCTTCCTATTTCGACGAATTGGGATTTCTAAGCAGATGCAATTAACTTTAACCCCTCACGACCAGATTCCATGTTTAGGTTTCTAAGATAAATGGATTTCTAACAAATGGTTTTGACCTAGTTCAATTTAGCCTCAGCTATGATTAATGAGCTATTTGGCTCTGGAGGGGAAACGGTTACCTGTGTTGAGTGACGGCTTCCTATTTTGGGAAACGGTTATCTATCTTTGGGCACCGGATCCGGTTTTTGGGGAAACTACCTCATCCTGGCGGTTAGGACCGTAGTATGAGCCCACGTAAGCATAATCTTTTTATTACAATTTAGTCAATACAAGAACCTTGATATTAGCATAGACAACAACCCAATCATTCTTCTTGTTTCCATGACCCGTTCAGAATTGGTCCTGCAGGTTTGTTTAACACCTTGACTCGACTACATTTCGATCGGATGAGGTCAGATAAGATCGGGATAGCCTGTAGGTTAACACATATGGTCTTGACCATTAAATTACATGGAGACCTTGAAAATTTCCAACCACACAACCAGATACTGTAAGCATAATATTTAGCCAACACAGGAACCTTGATATGCGTTCAGCATAGACAACAACCTCTTGTTTCTCACTGATTCTAATGTTAGAATTCAGTAATAGAAACGCTTATTTGCTATTTCCAAGAATTTTACCTCAAGGAATGCTAAAATTTGACTTGATTACTTAACATTGTTTCCTAGATGGATAGGGTAGTGTAACCATAGAAATAGTTTCCATCAGAGGATGTAGCTTTACATGAAATAATACACTTAAAGTAATGTATACTTGTATTTTATTGTAAGTATTACAAACTTTTCCCTTTACTTGTAACCCTATCAGCCACACATTTCATAAACCTTTACTGATATTGTCTTACATAGTTATTGTATAAAAAGTGTACATTCGTCAAAGCACAATTACACGTGGTTTGTGTATGAAAGACAAAAGTTGTTTTCATTTTGGGTAAAGCTGGTTGCTCTTCAATTTCTATAACTGACTGTCTCCATATTTTCGAATGTAATCGGCTTTTTCTCGCCCTTTAACGTACACATCATCTGTTACCGATATTAGTTCACGAAGTATATGTGGAAAGAGATGTGTAGAGGTATATCCAGATCCCCATTTGATGCAGTCATGATTATTGATTAAACAGATGGCTTGTCGTTGAAAGATGTGCCAAGAAAATGGTGGTTTGAACACAAAATGGGTTGCTTGATTTTCATTGTATATTGCTCTTTGGGTGTAAATACATGTTTTGCCGCTTTGAATCCCTGTACATCAACTATTACAATCATCGTCTTTGTAGCGTGAACTTTTAACTACTTATGAGTACTCGCATAACATATTTTCAAATTCTCAAAGTCTCTTGGAACACAATTTTAGAATTTTAAATGCACAAGAACGCATGTGTAGTTTAATTAAACCGCACAATTCGACGCATAAGTTTCCCTTTATGCAAGTGTCAGACATCTATTTATAACTTTTACTAATATCTACTTGCTCTTCACAGCACTAGGTTTACTGTAAAATTATTCATCATGATTACACTGTTCTTACATAGAGGCACCAGTTGCATTCGGGGTTAAAATATAGATAAGATCGGACAGGATGGGGACCTTGAAAAAATTTTTTTAGGTTTCTCTGAATATTAATATGGCGTGACCTTGAAATTTAAAGCAAATGGTGGAGGTAGCTGGTGAAATCTACGTCTCTTTAACTTGAAAAAGAACACCATATTCACAACACTTAAAGTCTTTATTTTTAATTATACAATACGGTTCCTTAAATCTAATACATATAATTGTGTTTTGAGACAACATTTACCAGCAATAAATTTTTTTTCAGAATCGACCTATGAGCTGCAACTTTATTTCTAAGAACTAACACCGTGACTCTGCCAAATTGCTTGAACAGCCTAACCTAACTTCAATACAGAAATTTGTATAATGTTGTCCAGAATCGAGCTGACTTCTTTGGTGTTGATGCTACTACCGTTATATAGATTTGACCTTGACTAACTTCAAAGTGCTCCAGACTTCCTTGACCTTTATGCTGCTGCTCTTTGACCTAGACTAACTTCAGAATGGCGCAGACTTCTTTGACTATGATCCTGCTGCCCTCTGACGTTAACTACCTTCAGAGTGGTCCAGAATAAGTCTAATGACCTTTAGAATGAACGTTTTGACTCAGCCAAGAATTGGGTGACACTGAAAGGTAGAATCCCCCACGCCTTAAAAAGTCTATTTTAATATCCTTGAGAATTGATTTATAAGAATTAACACCTTAGCTCAGCCAAGAATTGCTATGTGACCTTGAGGGATGTATGTAGGCAACGTGTATGATGGCCTTGACCTAATGCACTTGCGGATTTTTCTTAATAAATTACTAAATGATTCACTATACGTGGTCTTGAAAAATATACGCATGCAATGTGTGTACGCAATGGTCTTGAAAACGAGAAAGTGGATCCTATAGTATACGTGACTTTGAAGAGCATCCTCCTATATACCATTACCGGCTATATATCGGAATACCCCTGCAGGTTGATTTTTTAGGACCTTGAAAATTGATACCAATACATTTTAGCCATTAACAATCTATGTGATAGCCCTACAGGTGATTTCTAGGAACTATCACTGACTCAGCCAGAACAATGGACCGCCTTTATTCTTTTCTCAGAGGTGTTACCGTGAAATGATGAGGGAAACTGCTACTTGTGTTGGATAACAGATCCCTATTTGGGAAACGGCTATCTGTCTTTGGGAACCGGATCCATTCTTAGGAAAACTACCTCATCCTGGTGGTTTAGGACAGTAGTATTTGAATCCACACAGTGCAAGCATAATCTTTTTATTACAATTTAGCCAATACAAGTACTTTGATTCACATTTTAGTATAGACAACGACAACCTGTATGATATCCCCAACCTTGAGAATTAACGTCTTGACTCGGCCAAGAATTGCTTGGGTGACCCTGAAAGGTATAATCCCCCACGCCTTGAAAAGTCTATTTAATATCCCTGAGAATTCATTTATAAGAATTAACACCTTAGCTCAGCCGAGAAATGCTGTGTGACCTTGAGGAATATACGTAGGGAATATGTATGATGGCCTTGAGCAAAACAAGTTTGACCTTGAAAATAGATTGCCTTTGTTCCTGAAAATTGATTTCCCAGAATTGAGCCTGAAATGCTGGGGGGTATCTAGATAGCAATCTATTTTCACCAATTATGGCTCAGCCAAAACAATAGATCGCCTTTGTTCTTTTCTCAGAGATGTGACCTTGAAATTTGTAAACATAGACTTTGAAGCGTCGTCTTGAACAATGGATCGTCTTTGTTCTTGAAAATTGATTTCTCAGAATTGAGCTTCAAATGGTGGGGGTAGCTAGATAACAATCAATTTTTAGAAATTGTGACTAACTCGGTCGGAACAATAGATCGCCTTTGTTCTTTTCTCAGAGATGTGACATTGAAACGGGGGGGAAATGCCTACCTGTGTTGCGAAACAACTATCTGTTTTGGGAAACGGCTACCTGTGTTGCGAAACAACTATCTGTTTTGGGAAACGGCTACCTGTCTGTGGGAAGCGTTTATCGGTATTTGGGGAACGGAACCATTTGAGGGCACTATTCTGGGGGGCGTGACCAAAGTAAAGTTTGAAGAATTGCTTGATGACCTTGAAACATGCTTAGCATACACAACAATCTGTATGATACCTCTTGAGAACACCTCAAGGCTTGCGATAGGCGTCAATGAACTTTCTAGAATTGATGGGGGCGTACCTTGAAAAGAATCAAAATTTTATTTAGAATCGACCTTGATTTCTTGGTGAATCCTCCTACATACCCTCAATTGTGTGTGACTTTGGCAAACGAGAAGGTTGATCACGTACTCCGTTTCTAACACTGTACGTTCACCATACTTTGTATTAGTTACTGTCACATTAATAAATTTATATTTTTTCGATATCTCTCGGTAACATCCATTTTTATAGTTTGCAATAGGTGCTTTGGTTTAACCCTGCTAATTCCATGTTTAAGAACTTACTAACCGACTGATCTCAACACACTGCGACTTATATGTCCATGACTTTTAAGTGTCGGCTTGTACAATGGATCACCTTTTTTTGAAAATTGATTTCTCAGACCTGAAAGGGGGGGGGGTATCTATTTCATGACTCAGCCAAAATAATGGATACCCATTGTTCTTGTACCAGAGATGTGACCTTGAAAATTGTAAGCATAAACTTTAAAGCGTCGGCCTGAACACTGGATCGCCTTTGTTCTTAAAAATTGATTTCCTAGAATAGAGCCTGAAATGGTTGTGATAGCTGGATAACAATCTATTTTTATGACTCGATCGGGACAATAAATCGCCTTTGTTCTTTTCTCATGTGACCTTGAAATTGGGGGAAACGGTTACCTGTGTTGCGAAACAGCTATCTGTGTTGGGAAACGGACCCCCTGTTTTGGGAAACGGCTTCCTGTTTTTAGGAAACGGCTACCTGTTTTGGAAAACGGCTACCTATATTTGGGGAACCACTTGAGGGCACTTTGCTGGTGGCGTGACAAAAGTCAACCTCCAAGAAATGCTTGATGACCTTGAAACATGCATAGACAACACCTCAGAGCGTAAGACAGGGTCAATGAACATCCTCGAATTGGGCGGCGAGGATGACCTTGAAGATAAGGAATGTCCTTGGACGTAGCGAATGTATGCAATGACCTTGAGCTTCTCATTTAATAAAAGACACTGATGCAGGGCAAATTTAGATATATTAATGTAAGTGAGAAAGTGGTCCAAAAGTGACATAGTATACCTACTCACACAGACACACACACGCACAGACCCACAGACCCACAGACACACAGGCACACAGACACACAGACACACAGACACACAGACACACAGACACACAGACACACAGACACAGACACACAGACACACAGACACACAGACACACAGACACACAGACACACAGACACACAGACACACAGACACACAGACACACAGACACACAGACACACAGACACACAGACACACAGACACACAGACCACAGACACACAGACACACAGACACACAGACACACAGACACACAGACACACAGACACACAGACACACAGACACAGACACACACACACAGACACACAGACACACAGACACACAGACACACAGACACACAGACACACAGACACACATACACAGAGACACAGAGACACAGACACACAGACACAGACACACAGACACACAGACACACAGACACACAGACACATAGACACACAGACACACAGACACACAGACACACAGTCACACAGACACACAGACACACAGACACACAGACACACAGACACACAGACACACAGACACACAGACACACAGGCACACAGACACACAGACACACAGACACACAGATACACAGACACAGACACACAGACACACAGACACACAGACACACAGACACACAGACACACAGACACACAGACACACAGACACACAGACACACAGACACACAGACACAGACACACAGACACACACACAGACACACAGACACACAGACACACAGACACAGATACAGACACAGATACACAGACACAGACACAGACAGACACACACACGCAGGCATACAGACTCACAGACAGACACACACAAGATTTTTGTTTTTGGACGTTTTCAATCATTTTAAAGCGATTGAGCAAATAAAATTTTTTGAAATTTTGTTTGGCGATATATGTGGAAGTAATTAACTATAGTGGTGTCGTTTTACTGTAATTAGGCATTAATATTATTATACTAAGACAACAATATTTGTCATTTTAATACGATTTATGAAAAATAGTTAATTAAAAAACAAAATTAATACATTTTTGTCGTATGAGAACATGTTAAAAATACCGCGTAGTGGTGAGTTTTCTAAAGTAATAATGCGACAAAGGTCATATGAAAGGAGTTTTTTATAATTTTTTCCTATTTTGCATATTTAATTCAAAATACAACAAAAAAATTCAATTAAAACTCTAGTAAGATTTAGGAAATATTTTGGTTATGTTGATGTTGCCATTTTGACTAGTGAAGGTAAGTATCGACCAATAACATCAAATATAAGCATACATTACCAACATCAAAAAAATAAATGTTTAGTTTTACAATATAAAACATTATAAAACTCACTCGGGTTTCCTTATAGACTTATAAACGCAAAATAGGAAAAGATATTATTCGGAGAGACATTTAAAAAGAAATATGCAAATACTTATATGAGGTTATCAACCTTTCACGTTTAATAAATTACTAACGTCCACATTCTTTACGCGGTATTGGTATGCATTATCTTAAACAATTGCTTAAATTATATTAACCCTTTATTTACGACCATAATTTAATGTTTTCATTTTACTCGTTAGATGTTTTTAACAATTTGTTTATATATTTTTGTTTGTGTATTAAAACAAATTAAAGAATTTATGTCTCAACTGTAGTTTCAAAACAGTGATATCTTAATATTAAAATAAAATTTATTTTTAGACTGCTTTGATTATGATTTTCGTCCAGTTAAAAACTATCATTGGCTTCCAAATTAAATGCCCTAACATAATTACGTACTACAAAATTATGATTTGGGATAATTGATGAACTAATATGAAATAATTAGGTTTTCGCATTCAAAAAGTAACAGTCACGTAATGAATAGGGTTTACCAATAAGAGCGTGGGGACTTTAAAATGTAACGTTGGCAACACTGCTTAAATTGTCCACACTAGGTTAGCACTGTAGTTGACAGTAGTGGGTCAAGTCGTTATGGAGATATACAGTATTCAATAGCGAGTAGAAATTATTACAACTTATTATCAAAGTGCATGTTTGGTTTGACAAACATTTCGTGCATTGCGAGTAATTTATGGGTAACGTAATCGACTAACTGAATGCTTCATTTATCGTCTTGTTGAAAAGTTTGAAAGAACAGGTTCAGCCAACATATGTACGCCGTCGAATTACCCGTTTAGCGGAGAAGATCGCTGCCGTAACCCAAAGTGTTAGAGAGGATCCCAAACTGCTGCTCTAAGAAAAATGTAAACCCATTTTTTGCTTTACTGAGTAAAAAAAAAGATTGTCAAATATTTTCTAACTTTACCATCTAGTGCTATGGCTATTAACAGTCTCTCTCTGAGATCATAATGTTGCTTCGTTTCCGTTTAAACCCCATCACTCATATAATCAATCATTCTCTTGAAACCGGGACATTTCCTGATATGTGGAAGTATGCTCTAATAACACCGAAGTAACTGAATTAGTGATGTTTCGGAATTACAACCTATAAGAATACTTCCTGTCCTGTCTAAAATGCTTGAAAAAGTAGTTTATGAGCAACTGAGTAACTATCTGCGTAAAAATAATGTATTACCATCACCACAGTCCGATTTTCGCAAGCACCATAGTACAACTACAGCTCTTGCTAATATAGTTGATGACCTGCTAGTTGCTAAATTACATTTCTACGGAGTAGCTAATGCTGAACTTGCATGGCTTTTTGTTATTTGACCAATAGGCAGCAGACTGTCTCAAATAACGTTGAGGGAATAATAACATATCCACTACCCCTTGTTGTCACTACTGGTGTTCCGCAGGGGTCAATACTGGGACCAATATTATTTCTTACCTATACCGCCGATTTACAGTACTTTATAGTATTTGAGAAATGTTTACGATTGGTGTGATTGGGCTGGCTCTTAATAACCACAAATCTCATTTAATGCTTATTAGTAATTATAAATTAATAGCTAAAGTGGAGTTTTATTTTTTTAATTCTGTGGTATTAGGATCAGAAAAACTGACTATGAAAAGTGAATGCCGAAAGGTAGGTATCACCTTTGATAGTCAACTTAATTTCATAACCCACGTAACTAAACCAATCTAAACTGCATACTCTAAACTTAGATAAATGATTCACGAATTACCTCCTCATTCTGAGAAAGTCACTGTGTTATGTGAATATTTGTGTCCTCAACTGTTAAATATTGGCTTGAATAACGTCTTCTTTCAACAAGACGGTGCCGCAAGTCACGTAGCTCACGAGATCGTCGAAGTGTTGCAAGAAAATTTTCCTGGGCGGGTCATTTGCAGAAATGGAAATGTAAGCTGGTCGCCAAGATCATGCAATCTGACACCGTTAGACTTTTTTCTGTGAGGCTATCTTAAGTCTCAGGTCTGTCGACAATAAACCATGAACGATTCGTGACCTTAAGAAGAACATCACACATAATTCAAAATTTATATCCTGATATGTTTAAAGAAGTAGTCAGAAATTGGGCCACAATATCTACAAAGGAAGGGGGGCCATTTTAATGATATTACATTCAAAACAATGTCACCGATTGCTCTTCAAAATAAAATAAAAATTAATTAAATATTACTTTAGTAGTACTCTTTATCGTGTCCTATGTTAAAGTTCTGATGCTCTTATTGCTTAGGAATCATAAACACTAACAGAAGTGACGTGTGGTGTAAATAATTTGTGATTCAGTAGTTTTACCCAGTGTCGATTTCTTGTGAAACCAGAACATTAGGCAATAAAAACATATTGGCCTTGAAACTTGCTAAAATTCTACGGTTTTTTACCCATTGCTAATCTATTTTTCCGTTATAATTTATTCATACATTCTGTTGCGATCTAGTTTTAGTGTGAATTGCAATATTGCAATTGGCCAATATAGATTTATAACATTTGACTTTCAAACACTTGTCAATTGGATCATTTTTCCGTAATTATTATTGACAATATATGTTGTGAATAATACTTGTGCAGAACAATATTACTTTTGGTACTCACTAACATATTGAAATATAATTTTACCGATTACATAAATCATGTTTTTGCTCTTATACATTGAAGATTGCGTCATCGAGCACTAAATTTCTCGCACACCGTTTTTTTGTCTACACAATGAACGTTATTGTAATATGAATATCTTGTGACAAGTGACGACGCCACAAATGTGCACATAATATGAGTGTTACAATAGAGCATTGTAGCTCGCGTATTCCATACTATACTTAATGCAGAAGCTAAGGAAATGCGTGTCATTAATTGAATATTTTTCCTTAACACTACACCATAACATTACCCTAAATGTTGCCTAGTATTTTTTAAAACATAGGGCACTATTAGGTTGTGGACTTTCAAGCGGAGATAAGAAAATGTACACTTATCTTTTGGTAATGAGTTCGTCTATTTTTTATTTATTCTTTATGTAAACTGAAATGTGTGAATAGAATTACAGTTATCATACTCAGTACATAATATATAAATTTCAAAATAAATGTATAAAATATGAAAACGCAAAATATATTCAATTAATTTTTAAACCTATTATCATTTACCGAAAACAGTAACTGTAATTGTTATCTAAACGTTTACATTTATTTAAAAAATAACCAAAAAAAAGTCACAATTTAATGCCCAAACGATCAGTATTTCAATTATGTGCGAAAATCGTAAAAGTCATTTTCATACACATGCCTGACAATTAATTTCAGAAAATTTAACATTGAAATTTAGTACCATTATGCTTAAACTGCATAAACAAACAAATTAGGCAAAACTTGCAAAATAAACAGGTTAACTATTATAATGTATGCAGACCAGTTTATCGACTGTTCAATTTGAATACAAGAACAGAGTTAATGCGGGAACTTATTTAAGCCAAATGATCGTTATGAAAACCAGGTAGAACCAGTTACCTTGTGTAAAAGAGTTGTTACAGGATATATGTGTTTCGGGTATCTAAGGGATGATAAAATAAAGGTAACACAATAAAACAGTCTATAAATTTACAAGCAAGTTCAATATTGTTCTGCTAGCTTTATTGCGAACTGAGGAAAAGAACCACAAAAGAAAAACCTCACTGCCGCATACTGCAAAAAGCTTAACAACATGAATAAGGTATAAGTATTAGTTATAAATACCTGGAACAATACGTATTTAGACTCAACTGTTATTGCAAGATTAAATTGCTATCATCCTACTCTAACCTTCATAAATCAATGTGGTAATAATTTAATACAGGCCTGTAGTATAGGAAAAAACATCACAACATGTTAAGGGTCTGCATTTACAATTAACGAACCAAAAGGTAACATATTTCATAACAGGCACACACAGTATTCCAACGAGAACATACTTTAGTGTTGCACCGGTTATCTCCCTAAGGTCATCATTAGGCCAGTTCTACCCGAGAGTCGTTTTACGCTTCCAGCACATTTATAAGGGTACATCCATCTTAAAATATGCTACATTATGAATTGTCAAAATAAAATATATTAAAAATGAAATCAAGAAACCTCTACATTAAATAACAAGAGTTGTTATAACATTAACTTTCAAATTATCATTGATATTAATTTATGTTAAATGAAAGAATCACTCTTACCATGGTATTGTAATATAAATCATACACTCATTTCAATTATTATTTAGTTCAATTTATAAAAGAATCTTCTATCTTTAAATCCAGTTGTATCAATCTTATAATCAATTTACCCTTTTTTTTTTTGAGATCATAATATTATAAGCATTTACTGAAAGAAAATACAATTAGAGAAAAAATAACATTACCTTTTTATTCTATTTTATAAGATCAAAAACATTCATTCCTTTTCAAGATATCCAAAAATCAACAACCCCGTCAATTATTTTCTAAACAACGTATCTCCAAGCCACACCTTATTTCTACTATCAAGATATACAACAGCCGCCCATATTTACTAGATAGTTTCAATTAAACCCCCTTTCTAATTTATAAAATAAAATATATAAAGATGCACCAGTTGTGGTACATCACACTGTGGAGAAGTGATTTCAAGCCGATTTATTAAAACATTAATTAAAACCAAATTTAAATTAGTTTCGTAAGGTTTTGGCTGTAACCTTCTGTATATAAAGGCACCGTTAATAATACGTAATTGGTCCTGAACATATAACACTTCTTGAAAGTAGTGTAGGTCAATGACATTAAACAGGATCAAGAAAATAAATAAAGTAAATAAAGTTTTTGCAATCTTATAGATTAAGATCATAATCTCTTAAAAGGAAAGTTAATTAAAGTAGACCTTGAGTTAATCTAAACTAACGGTATCTAAAAAACACGTAAAATAGATACCAATGGATAAAATGGATGCCGAAAGGTTGATAGAAAATTACATCAACGTGAGAAACAATCAAATCAATGGAATAGAATATTCAAATGTAAACAGAAAGGTCTTAAAACTAGGTCTTGCTCTAGCCTCCAACATTAACTGTATCCAGATAAAATGATTAATTGTAGTATCCTTTTTGGATAAATATTTTATACAATAAATAGTAATTACAATGCGTAAAAATGACCGCACAGTTGTCGGTCACTTGGTCCATACGCCGAAAGTGTCTTCTAGCCCACGCCATGCTGAATTCGTTAAAAAAACTCGACGGACCTACAGCCATAAATTACTATCGTCCTTTTGCCCCTTTCTCACTTGTTGTTTGATATCCTGATTTTTGTGTCTTAACTGTTTATTTTGTAATCACGTTTGTTAAAGGAAATTAGTTTCAAGGGGAGGAATGGTAAACCTCGAAGCGGATTAATGGAAAATATCTAATTTTGTCATAAACAGAATTTAATTTTTAAGTCAATATAAGAAAATGAATAAGTCCTTTTATTAATTTGTAAACTTGGGCGAAACTTGAATTTTTCAAAATGGTACGATTGGCCATTCCTGGTAAGGTGATAATAAAAAAGTGTACGAAAAACACTGACGGCAACAGGTTTACTAGTTGTTCGTGTGTTTAAATTTTACATTATCTATTTCAGATATAGATTCTTCTTTGGTAATGAAACTGGCTTCATTCCTGGAACTGGATTTATTTTCATTTGGAAAATATCACTTATAATATCACCAGAGCTTAAATTATTTCCGGAAATTTTTTTGAGGCCACGAATATTTTGAAAATTATGCCGAGTCAAAGGCGAGGGACAATTTTGTTAAAATATTCGTGGAAAGAAAATTTCCAGGAATAATTTGGGGTTGTGGTATTCGGCAAGAAAAGTTCAAAGCAAAATTTAGAATAAATTTATAAATCAAACTTGACATTTTAAATTAATTTCACTGGTTGCGAAGCCGGCCAAGGTACAGTTGTTGACATATGTTGATTTATCGTCTTTGTTTAAACGGTTCTGCTACAGTACAAAGAACATTTAAATCTTGTTATGTATGTAAATCCTACGTTTTAATTGTAATTTGTTAATGAATAATTAAACAAACTGAGCATTTGTGTTTTATGTTAAATTAAACTTTATATGGCGAATAATAAATAAAAATGTTAATTCGTAGGAATCTCGTATTATTGACAAGTACATTATTTAGTGCTTGTAGAGAAAATAAGACGGCAATGTGTAGCTCATATATGTTTACCTTCTCAACTGTAAAAAAATTCCACTTAAATATCGCCTCGCCTTGAAAAAATTGTTTCTAGTTGCCATGGTAACAAGTCAAAATAAAAGCATCTTATTGGTTTTAAAGTAGAGGTGTGAAATTTCCACTGTAAAATGAAACAGCATTCTTTTTGGGCACTAGTTTGAGTATCGATCAATTACTAAAAACTTGATTGTACCTTCCATGATCATATTAGATACTGCCTTGTGTGACAGCATGACCGTAACAAAATTCCCAATAGTAGATGACCATAGCATTGATTCATTTAAGACCGAGTTAACGATTAAAGTCACTCAGTAAGTGTACCGTACAGTTCTCGATTTGGTTACAGTGCCTGTCGGCAAAAAATGATATATACTCTCTCCAAACTTCTTGTACGGCTTCCATGGACCAAGTCTGTCACCGGTTTCCTCTCTGACTTTTTTGCTTTAGAGCATTTTCCCTGTAATCTTTCCGAAACGTGTAGTTTTTCTGACATGTTTAAAATTTATATACCGGGTGTAAATCAAATAGGGGCCACTCCTGTAACTTTTGAACGGGTCGTTAGATTTTATTCAAATTTTGGTGGGTTATATTAGTGCCAACTTGGGATTTTTTACATAAAAAGAAACAATATGGCCGACTTCTGGTTTCGCCGGAAATAACGCAAAAGCTGAAAATTTATATGGAACACCCTGTATATTTTTACATATTGACAGTTCATGTCAATTGTCAACTCAGGCGTCATTTTAATTTTATTTTTTTAAATATTTTTTTTAATTTTAGATCATTATGACGTCATCTAAATTATAGATAATTGACCCCCACAATATTATTTTTCCTAATAGTTAATTCTTGTGAAGTTTGTTAATGATAAAATTTAAAAATTAGGGTTTTTTAACTAAAACTCACTGTTCCCAATAGAAACATACACGGGCTACACTGTATATTAAATAGCTCTTTCAAGTACTAGTGAAACGGTGTGCATAGTAATTTCCTTAGTTCCTAAATAAAGCAGTAATTTTGCCCCTGAATCCGACTCTGTCAAAGTAAAATGGCGTTTGAGTTGACATTTGGCAGATGAACTGTATGTATTTGAAGCCGTAGAATCCAAACATATAAAATATATAGGTTGTTCCATTTAAATTTTCAGCTTTTGTGTCATTTCCGGTGAAAACGGAAGTCGTTCATATTGTTTTTCATGTAAAGAATCCCAAACTGGCTCTAATATAACCCATCGAAACTTGAACAAAATCTAACGACCCGTTCAAAAGTTACACCGGTATACTCTTTGTTTCAAATTTTATAGCTTACAAACATAAAACCAAAAGTAAAAATGAAATTCTCTGAAAAACGTATGGATCGTGGGAGTCTGGCCCTCGAACATGTCGGAAAAACGACTATGTGAAAATTTATTAATAACCAGCTAATTTTTCAAGATCGAATCATTAGATTCAGCAAAACAATTTTTCATATTGTCTGACATGGATCATTGGCCGATTCTCCAGTCTGACGCGTCAAAGTTGTCGATTATGTGACTACCATAAAATTTATTAATAACCGTCAGACATTGTGAGATATTAAAAGTAGAAAAGCAGTACTAAACGTGTGGTCTGAATGTCTGACAAACATATATTGGGGCGTAACTAGAGTTTGACAACAAATATATTTTTTTGATAGTCGATGTACTATACATTTTCTGGTTTGTAAAAATCATTATGTAATCATTATATATGCTCTATTGTAATATTATAAACAATCTTTGTATTATATAGGTAATTAATAAATGAATATTTAGTATATTGTTAAAGAATACAAAATTGTTTATATTGAAAAATTACGATTAATTATTATTAATTTTAAGAACAAAATTATGAAAATTTTATTTTTTAATTTTCAACGCTTTCATCATCATCATCATCTATGCTATCTTCATCTAAATCATCACTGTCACTATTTTATTCTTCATCTTCATTATCTCTTTCATCCTCAGACTATGAAAATTTAAAAGTATTTGATTAAAGGATTGATTCTTATTTAAATATTTCTTTCGGTTTTTTCTAAATATTCGTCTATGCAATATCAAAAATGAACAAAATATCGAACAAAAAGTAAAAAAAATTACTCGCAAAAATTTGAATATTAATTTTTTAATCCCAGAATAATTGTAATTATTGCTTATAACTGAAAATAGCAAAGTCAATAAACACCGTACCTGCAGTATTTGAAGATATATCTTTGTGGTGCATCGAATCAATAATGAAATTTATCATTATCATCTATTAATGTCAACCCACAATCCTCTGGCTTCAGTACGGTTGGATATCTTAAATGAGCATTGCACCATATAGCAGATAGATACATAGTTCTTTTAATCTGTTGTAAAATCTCTACTTTTGTGGGTGGCACTTGAAGCATCAAGTCCAATAGATTCATCATCACAATTGTCTGGTAATTGAACTTGACTAAATTTATGTTTATTATGTTGCCGCGATTTTAAAAATAATTTACACCTATCTAATATGTACGGCGTGAATTTTAACACATCACTTTTATTTGATTGGCATAAAAACACTCCATTATTACAATATATATATATATATATATATATATATATATATATATATATATATATATATATATATACATATGTACAACGTGTCCCAGATAACATTTCCAGCATGGCGATCTCGCTTATTATAAAAGATACAGATTTGGTTAAATTAGATGAATTACTCCTAAGGATTAGTGAAATTATAGGACACTCTCCAATTTCCAAATTTCCATTTATTTTAAGACTTATGGCAAGAAAAGAAAATGTCAAATTTCTATTTCTTGTAATATCTTTTGTTATATTAGACATATAAATTTTATTTGCACTTTCTTAAGATATTTTTGTGCAGAATTTAAATATTAATTTGGAATTTTATTTGCACTTTCTATTTTTAGTTTCAACCTCTAAATTAAATTTTTCTTATGGGACGAGAAGTCGGCTTTGAAATAATTGATCGTGTTTTTTATCCTCTTTACAATGATATAGCACATGTACTATCTATTTTTAAAAACAACAAAGAAAATTTAAAAATGTATTTTAACAATAAATACGCCGTGAAACATGAGAAACGACAAATAATAGATAACAACAAGAGTTAAGCAGGTAATAGTATTGGAGATAATTATCCAATTATAAAAGATGTTCAAACAATTGACCATTCCGTTCTAAACATAATTGTGCCCTGCGTAGTGTCGACGTAATTGCTCTGCGTAGTTTTTGGCGTTTAATGCTACCAAATGCTGCAAGAACAGCTTCACGAAGATCTTCGGCATTCTCAAATGTTTGCACGTACACTCGATTTTTACATGGCCCCAAAGGAAAAAGTCCAAGGACGTTAAGTCTGAGATCTGGGTGGCCATAAAATCGGCCTCGATTACCAATCCATGAATTTGGAAACCGATTATTAAGATATTCGCTGATGATGTTTGAATTGTGGGTGGGCGCCATCTTGTTGGAAGCAGATATTAATATTCTCAATCACTGGTAAATCATCAAATTTATTGTCTAAATCAGTTTGTAGTAAATTCCATTACCTTTCACTATTTAATGTTTCGTTAAAAATATGGGCCCAATAAGTTTAGCGCCTAAAATGCCACACCAGACGTTAAAACCAAATCTCGCTTGATGCCGACTTTCCTTAACAACGTGAGGATTTTCACGGTCCCAAAAGTGAACATTGTGTCGATTGAAAAGGCAATTATTTGTAAATCTGCTTTCGCCAGACCAAAAATCGTAGCTGGAAAATTACCGTTATTCTCACATTGATTAACATACCATTGGCAAAATTGTAATCTTCTCACATGATCTCCATCTCTAAGTCCCTGCAGAATGGTGTACTTATACGGATGATACCTGTGACGTTTTAAAATTCTTTGTGATGTAGTTTTCGAAATACCAGTGTGTAATAACCTTATAAGCTGCTGCTAAAGTATAACAACAATTAAATTTAAAGTTTAATGGTAGTGAGAAAGAAGTTTTACTTTTATTCAAAGATGTGAGGAGCTAATGATTGCTCGAAATATTTCTAGGAAGGAGATGCTTTTATCAGGTGTTGATTTATTTGCAGGAAAGGTTTAGTTTGGTATAGGGCAATTAAACCGTTTTTACATACTTGGGATGATCTTATTACTAAATTAAAGAGTGACTTTTACCGGAAGGACATGACGAAGTTTTGTTAGAGGATATTAAAAATCGTAAACAGGCTTTTGATGAAATTCCAACCCTTTTATTTCTGAAATGGTTAATTTTATTTTCTCAATTAGAGATTCTTCCTTCGGAAGGTGAACAATTAAGGATTATAATGAAAAATTTACAACCTTGGTTTGCTACTCAATTAGCCCTTGTTAGTGTAAATGATATTTTTCATTTAATAGATTTGTGTAAAAAATTACAACAAGTGAAAGCTCAGAATTCTAAATTCAAATTTAATTCTTATTCAGATTTACAAAGACAATCTGATTATAAACCTTCTTCGGCAGTGAAACAAAATGTTAAACCTAAGGTCCATTTTTCAGGTATTAAACCAAAAAATATGAATTCTACTTTTACTGCTACAAAAATTAATACAGCTAAGTCTTCAACAACATGCTTTAAATGTAGACAGTTGGGTCATACCTTTCTGACCTGTGATAAGGGTGATGATAGAATCTTTTGTTTTAGATGTGGTTATTCCAATGTTACTTTTTCTAATTGTCCAAGATGTAAAGTTTCAAAAAACTTGTAAAAGGAAAGTGTTCCGTTAGTCGACACATTTCTTATGATTTTCAGAGGCTGACAAGCATGTTTTTAACGAATGGTTGATTACTGTTAAGGAATTTTTGGAACTTCAAAAATTGTTCTAAATTTGTTGAGAATAATGATGATGTTAGACCTTTTATTAATGTTAGGATTTTTAAGGAGAATTTTATTGCTTTATTAGATAGTGGAGCTACCGTAACAATTTTAGGTAAGCCTGCTTTGTATTTGATTGATAAATATGATTTAAAATTAAATAGGAATTCGCCTTTTCATCATTGGTTATTGCTGATGGTTCTTCACAATCCATTTTGGGAGTGTTGATTTATCTTTGACTATTAATGGTATTACTAAAACTATTTCTGTTATTGTTTCTGAATTTATTACTACTGCAATTACATTGGGGTAGATTTTTGTCGTTTATTTGAAATTAAAGCTGATTTTGGTGAAAATTCTTTTGTTGCAAACTCTGCGGAGACAACTTTTTCTATGATTAAGAGTATTGATGATCTTAATAATAATCAAGTTTTTGAATTAAATCAAGTTATTGACCTTTTAAAACCTTATCAACTACAAAGTTGGGTAAGACAAATAAAGTTTTTCATTCAATTAATACTGGTGATGCAGTACCAATTAAACAACGTTATTTTCTATTATCTCCTGCTATGTTGGAGCATGCGAACAGAGAAATTGATGATATGTTAGAGCCAGGAATTATTAAACCCAGTTCTTCTCCTTGGAATTCTCCAATGGTTTTAGTTAAGAAGAAGTCAGGTGATTTTAGAGTTTGTTTTGATGCTAAGAAATTAAATTCTGTTACAAAAAAGATGCTTACCCTTTACCATTTTAAATGATATTTTGGGTAAATTAAGAGATGCTCGTTATTTAACTTCAATTGATTTAAAGAAAGCTTTTGGCAAATTCCTTTAGACGCTGAGAGTTGTGAAAAACTGCTTTTGCTGTTCCACGTAGAGGATTATTTGAGTATACCGTTATGCCCATGGGACTTACAAACGCACCCAGTACATTACAACGATTTATGGATTCCATTTTAGGGCATGATTTATCTCAATCAGTTTTTGTTTATTTAGACGGTATTATTGTTTTTTCAAGCACTTTCAAGGAACATGTTGATATTTTAACGGAAGTTTTTAAAAGGCTTAAGGATGCCAATTTGAATATTAATTTAGATAAATGTGAATTTTGTAAACCTCGTTTATCATATTTAGGCTTTGTTATTGATAAGAATGGTCTTCACACCGATCCTTCAAAGGTGGAAGCTATTACTCAATTTCCTCAACCACATACTTTTACAGAAGTTAAACGTTTTATTGGAATGTGTTCTTGGTATAGACGTTTCATTCATGATTTTTCCACAATTTTAGCTCCGATTAATAATTTATTGAAAGGTAAGAAGAAATCTCAGAAAGTTTTATGGAATGACGAAGCGAATGATTCATTTTTAAAAATTAAATCTTTATTAGTTGATGCTCCTATTTTAGCGAGCCCTGATTTTTCTAAAACATTTTATTTACAATGTGATGCATCTAATTGTGGAGTTGGATGTGTATTAACACAAGGAGTAGGAGAGAAGGAAGTTGTTATTGCCTATGGTTCTCGTACCTTGAACAAAGCCGAGCAAAATTATTCTATTACAGAACGTGAGTTACTTGCAGTTATTTTTGGTACTCAAAAGTTTAGACCTTATATTGAAGGTACCCATTTTAAAGTTATTACTGATCATCATTCATTGATTTGGCCAATAATTTAAAAGATCCTTCTGGTAGATTATCCAGATGGAGTGTTAAACTTCAACAATTTGATTTTGAAGTTATTCATCGTAAAGGTAAATTAAATGTAGTTCCTGATGCACTTTCTAGAGCACCTTTGAAAGTTAGTTCTTTAGAATTTTCTGTTGTCGATTTAGACGATTGGTATAAGAAAATGTTAGCCAACGTTTCTAAAAATCCTGAATTATTTCCTGATTGGAGAGTTGAAGATGATAAACTCTACAAATTTATTTCTAATGATTTAAACATCGAAACGAATTTAGTGGAATGGAAATTAGTTGTTCCGAAATCTTAAGGAAAGATATTTTACGAAAATTTCATGATGATCCTACATCATCACATTTAGGGTTTTAAAACTTTTCAAAAATTAAAGAATTTTATTACTGGCCAAAATGAAGTCAGCTATTTCGAAATATATTAGGAATTGCAACGTTTGTAACCGAAGCAAGTCTTCACAATTTAATCATTATGGTTTTATGGGTAAAGAGAAAATGTTTCATATCCTTTTCAATGTATTTCTATTGATTTTGTAACGGTATAAACGGGTGGTAGAACGGGATTACAGATAAATTGGCCTTTTGCCTCGACTAGTCAGCGTGCGGATCGTGGATTGATGTTAATAATTTTGCACATCCAGAATAATAAATCGTACGTCAGTCAAAATAGGGATGAAGTCAAAATCGGTTTGGTTAAGGGCGCCAGGATATTTGATAGACAAAATAAGGGTTGTCGTGCCAAAATTACGAGTACATAGCGTGTCTAAACATCCAAAAAACATGCGCTTACCTATTCGTAATCAATCTCAGGTGTCCGCTACAGCAACTCGGCAAAATAACCTGAAATAGGGCTTCAAAAGCACTGCACGCTAGTCAAATAAAAGCGTGATCAACACTTAATAAAATTACGTTACTACACCTCAGTGTAAATAATTTGACGTTAACTAATAATCAAAACAAATCAAAAAATCAAATAAAACACTAAATATTAAGAACGTTATTACTCAAAAATAGAAACAAAAAGTTACGTTATTACTCAATAATAAAGAAAAACTAACTTCGTTACGTTATAACTTAAATTATCGGTAAATTTGCAAAAAAAAACTGGTATGCAACACAGAAGGGTTTCCACAGAATACAAAACACATTTATAAAACAAAACAAAGCTATAATAAAATAAGATAAGGATAAATATAAACATACGATAAAGTGTATGGACAAAAAACTACAAAGGCTTATTAGGCGACAGGATGTCTGATCAGAATCTGCTTACGCCGTACTAAATCGTTTAACCTAAATATAAATAAACCGTGGATATATATATATATATATATATATATATATATATATATATATATATATATATATATACCACACAACTACAATAGGGTCGATTGCCCTTTACTAATAAAATCAAAAATAGAAAAAAGTGTGAAGGCGGAGCGTTAAAACTATAATTAATTCCAATAATTAAATTTAAAACAACAACTTACGTTAACAAAAAAACGATACACAACTCCGCTTTCAACCTTCATCAACAAATAAAATAATTCGAGACACACAAAATCTTCAAAATTTTCAATATGAACACTATTATATTACCTTACAGGTCTAGATAGCACCTCCTCTGTGTTACAACGGTAGATACGACTCAGGTGATCGGTTATAACGGAATGGAACTCCCTGGTCCGGCAAAATGATGATAAAATGTTGACTGATATTCTGTTATACACGAACAATTTCTTAATTTAATCTCGTTAAAAGGTTAATGTGAGTGTTCAAAATTGTTTGATAACTTTTAGCTTTTAATGTTCCTTTAAATAATTTTAATTTTCCACTAACAATCCTTATTAATTTGTTTAAATAACTATAAATTTTAATATCTATATGCGAAAGTTTCTTTATCTTTACACACGCTTCATACGATAATTAAGTGGCACTCAAGAACGATGATTTTAAGTAAATCCGCAAAGGCGATATAAACCAAGAAGTCCATCGACGCACTAAGAAAACACGAAGATGTCCTCCAGGTAATTTACGTAAAACCGAAATCGGCACTAGGTATAACCCTTTGGTGGTGAACAATTTTAATAAATCCCTTTGTCACAGGTTATCTTCAGGAATAGTTAAACTACCCTTACTACACAAAAGTACGTTCATTAAACACCACAAGGTCCCAAAATATCAACGTTCTAAACCACCCCTTAAAACGTAACACAAGCGGCAACGTACAACTACTGAAAGCGTGATCTGTCTTAGACTCCCAAAATTATTAACAATTTCCATTTTGATTTTAATCCCTCTCTTAAAAAATTTTATCTACTTTAATTCCACCAATTAAAAAACGGAAGGGGAAAATTTAGTACCCCAATACCTAAATTTCGTTCTCGTCCGTAAGGACTCGGTAAATTTTGAAAACAACACGTCAGCAAGAATATCCTGTACAGCCTCTGTATGTTTACCTTAAAGTACGAACAATAAGGCCCACATGCAATCTCTATAAATCAAAACCAAAATACCTAATAATAAACTGGACAACTATACTTACGCGTCTTCATGTCGCTACCATGACATACGCCGATAAGTTACACTATTTAATTAAATTACTTAACTTTCTATTATATTTTACGGAAAACAAACGAAATGAACCTTAATTAAACTTATATACAACTATATACAAATAAACGTTAATCAAACTTCTATAAACGAGAAATAATAAGGAAAACAACCTAAATTTCGGAATAATAATTTCACAAACAAAGAATCTAAAGCTCACCACACACCTACCATCCCTAAAGCTCGCTACACGTTAAAACAAATTTACTATAAAACAATTTGACCACACAAAAAAAAATTTATATACGGAATCTAACTAAGTACATAGAACTACAAACAAAATTACCTACTACGTATACAGGGTGTTCAAAATACCCTGACACTCCCCTTACAAAATATTTTCCTTCGGAAAATATATCCGAAAACAACTCTACTCTACAGGCAACCGACGCCAGGAACAAAAACAAAACTAACACTAAGTACACTTCAAAACAAAACTTCCACAGTCCCGTTCGGTAAAATAAGTCAAAGTCGAGAAGACAAAAAATTGGATCAAATCCACGATAAAGACAAACCCAAAATGATCCGCTAAGGATCCGAGAAAGCACAACAAGGTGCAACAACGGTACATAAGTTTGGATGGTGCACTGAAACTCCGCGTCGAGAGCATACGGAAGAGGCCGGGCCACGGTTCACGAGATCCCCGCTTTCCGTTATTCCACAACCGTATACGCAAGACCCAAAATCGCAACACCTCCAACCAAACTCGCTACGCCTACTTGGTTAGTCGCCTCTTACGACAAGCAGTGGCATCTGCTGTAGGAAAATTCTTACTCCGTCCCTACACAGAGAAACGTCCAAGAGAACTTTAATCGATATCTGGATTTGGCTTAAGATCTTTAGCATTCCACACTCCTTCGAAACTCCTGAAGCATCAGATAGTTCGTAAGTCTGATACGAAACCTTTCTCTTAATATAAAATGGACCGATAAATTTTGGTGCTAACTTGCGGCAAAATAACGAGACGCGTCTGACAAAACATAATTCCTCCTCCACACGGTATCCCCTACTTCAAAATTTGCTAAACGTCTACGTAAATCATAATTTTGTTTACTCTTAATATACGCGGCATTAAGTCTTTTCTTAATATCGTTATAAACAGCGCGAAAAATTTCACTTCTCTCTAACAATGGTCTTCCGTCGGCAAAATTTACATTATCTAGATCGGTACTGTTCGTCGGTACTCCTGCTGTGATCCGTCTATGATCATTTCTCTCCAAAGTTCGCGAAATAAGGCGTCAGGCCGGTAACTTCATGAGTCGCTGTGCGAATGGCACAGGCAACTTGCGCTAAATACTTATCCCAATTACGTTGATTATCTTCGATATACGACGCTAACATGGTCTTCATAACTCTATTACACGCTCTGATGGATTAGCCTGAGGATGATAATTGGCGTTAAATATAATTTTGGCGTTATAAGACGTTACCATTTTCTGAAATTCTTTACTCCTAAACTGTGATCCATTGTCACACAAAACGTATAACGGCACTCCAAACATAAGAAAAACATTCTCTTCGATATTCTTAACTACACTTGCAGCGGTAGCGGCACGCAACGGAAGAAAAGTACAAATTTCGAAAAATAATCGGCAACTACTAAAACATATGAATAACCTCGAGATGATCTCGGTAACGGTCCTACAATATCCATGGCAATCATTTGCCAAGGCTTGTCGATAACGGGATGTTTTGCCATAAGGCCGGCCGGTTTCTTCTGTTCCGGTTTATGTCTAATACAAGTTTCACAATGTCAAACGTAACGTACCACGTCTGCCTTTAACTTCGGCCAATAATACTGTCGTGAAATTCTCTCATAAGTCTTAAAAATACCTGCATGTCCTGCTCTAGGGTCATCATGACACTGCGATAATATCTGGGAACGTTCTCCTTCGGCACTACAACTCCACTGTTCCTCATCGTTTCTCAACTTCGGATAACTACACTTCGCATGCTTCAATAACTTTCCTTTTCTATCCGCCATTGCGGGTACGCGATAGGTCTTGCCCTAACATTCTTCTTCATCCGTGTCAACCACTTATCGTCATCTTTTACATCTTCTACTTCCTTTTCTTCGTCTCCTACTATAGTCTCGTCTGGTAAGTCAACATCGGGTTTACTCGTCACTTCAAGTGCGTCAATAACTGGTACGGAACGCGATAATGTATCCGGTACGACATGATCCTTTCCTTTACGATGAATAATTTCGAAACTATACTGCTGAAGGCGTATAGCCCAACGCGCTAATCGACCGGTAGGTTCCTTTAAATTATGTAACCAAACTAACGATGCGTGATCGGTAATAACCGTAAATTCTGCTCCCTCCAAATATGGACGTAATTTCTCTACTGACCAAAGTACGGCTAAACACTCTTTTTCGGTAGTCGAAAACTTTCTTTCGTTCTTCGTCAATGATCTGCTGTTATAACAAATAACTCTTTCTTCACCATCAATGGTCTGCGTTAGTACTGATCCAATGCCATAATCCGAAGCGTCAGTTTGCACAGTAAATGGTAGCGAAAAATCTGGACACGATAATATGGGTGCGGTAACTAAACAATCCTTAATAATTTCGAAAGCTTTCTCACAATCTTCATCCCAAACAAATTTTGCAAATTTTTTAATAATTTCGTTAATGGCGCTATAATCGTAGAAAAATTTTGAATAAAACGACGGTACCAACTAGCTATTCCGATAACTCGCTTTACTTCCGTAGCACTCTTAGGTGTCGGTATCTTTAAAATGGCGCTAACTTTATCCGGATCTACCGATAACCCATCCGCGTTAATTACGTAACCTAAATATCGTAACTCCGATTGACAAAAGGTACATTGTCCCTGCCTAACGTTATTCCTGCCTCCGTAAATCGACGAAAACTTCTGTAGAACTTCTAGGTGTTTCTCATATGTAGGTGTACAAATAATCGTATCATCAAGATAAACGAAAACATAAGGTTCTAATTCCGGTCCCAAAACTCGGTCAATAAATCGTTGCCAACTGGCTGGTGCGTTAGCCAAACCGAACGGTAGTCGTTTAAACTGAAATAATCCCCTGTTGGGTACGGTAAAAGCGGTATATTGCTTAGAGTCCTCCGCCATTGGTATCTGCCAATACGCGGACTTGATGTCCAAAGACGAAATAAATTTTGCGTCACGAAGTCTGTCCAAAATCGAGGACACGTAAGGTAACGGATACGCGTCCTTCTCGGTAACCTTATTCACTTTGCGAAAGTCTACACAAAATCGGTAACTATTATCTTTCTTCTTCACTAATAAGATCGGACTGGACCACGCACTCGTGGATTTTTCCACTACATCCAACTTTAACATCTTCTCCAATTCGATATCAATCTGCTGTATATATGGTGATACGCGATAATAACGTTGTTTAATTGGTTCGCTATTGGTCTTAATATGGTGTTGAACTAAAGAAGTACATCCAATTTCTTTACCTTCGATAGACGTGAAATAATCGGTAACCAACTTGTCTAATCTCTGCAATTGATCGCTACTCAAATCTAATCGGACTGTATTCCAGGCTCTCCATTCTCCAAAGCTTCAATTGTTTCTAAATTTTCAAAACTCCACTCGCCTTTACGTAAATCCGGTATGATGTTAGTCTGTTTCAAAAGTCTACTCCCAAAATAAGATGATGCGGTATATCCGGTACGACAAGAACATTTAAAATGACAACTTTTCCCTTAATTTCGATTGGTACAGTCGCGGTACCTATACTCTTAACTGACTGACCGTTTGCTACAACACACGTTGACGTAAATCGTTTATCTAATTTAACACCCAAATGACTTAATTTCTTCCAACCTTTTCTCCTAATATGGTCTTCGTTGACCCACTATCCAACAAACCTAATAACTCTTGTCCGTAAATTTTAACGTTCACAAATGGTCTTTCATCTGAATCTTTAGAATCAAAAACGTAATCCAAAACAACTTTAGTCTTTAAAATTTCGCGTCATCCCTAGCTCTTAATGAATTATAATACACTGCCGACTTAACAAAATTCTAGAAGACAATACGCGGCTCTTTATTGTCTCCGTAATCCGTTTCCGAATTCGAACACTTAGGACAATTCTTGACCGTAAAATCCTCTTTCCACAACGATAACAATAACGATTCTTAATGGTATCCTTACAACGCGACGCTAAATGTCCGGTCTTCTGACAATTCCAACATGATCTTCCCTCAACTCTACTCGGCGTTATCTTTACTTCCTGGATCGGTACTTCCTTCTTAATCGTAACCACCGGTGGGGTTTCTCCACGTACGCTAAATCTACTTCTAGGTCGGAGCGTTTCCGACTAGGCGGTACATAACTATTCATCGCTTGAACTCTTTCTTGGATAAGTCTTCCATACTTAATTAATTCGTTAATCGAGTTAATCTCCGTTAGACCTAATTGTGCCTGATAAGAAGGCGCGATATTTTTCCGCAAAATCCGTAATTGCTTATCCTCCGACAAAGTTTCGTTCAAACGCGAAAATAAAGTCCGCATAACCGCGATATAAATTCCTATAGTCTCGTCCGTACCCTGAGTGCGACGCTTAATTTCATCTAATAACCTATCGTCATAATCTATTGGCTGGAATTGAATTTTCAACAATTCCACCAATTCACTCCAAGTCCTAACTTCCCTTCTAACGGAACGAACGTAAATCAAAGCGTTACCCGTAAATAAATCTAAACACTCCGAAAATAATTGCGCGTCATCTACTCTACGTGAAATCTGTAATTCTGAAATCCGTTCCAAAAAAGCACTTAGCGATAAGGATTTAGTATCTCCCGAAAATGATAAATTCCATTTGCAAACCGGTGTACTTTTTACAACTACATTCCTAACAGGTGATGTACTTAAATTTAACTTACTAATCGGTACTGAAATATCTGTTCTTAAATTTTGATCATCGTTATTCGAAACACTGCTTACTATTTCCAAAGGTGAACTTTTGAAACTACGTTTATCCAAAATTTCGTATGTAGACTGAGCTACCGCAATTTCAACAAACAAACTTTCTTTAATCTTAACATCAATATCGGTTTTCGGAATTGAATTATTAACTCTACCTAACAAATATTTGAGCTTGGTTTCTATGGTCGTTAAAATTTTGTGGACGGATTAATTTTCACTTCCTCTAATAATTTTCCTAATTCCAATTTCGTTTCCTCAATAGCACTCTTATCTGTTTCAAAATCGAAAGGATAATCGGGACGTGATGCAATTTTACCGCTACTTTCCTCACTCAAAATATTCCGTAATAATGCACGTAACGCAGTTACCCTAACGATAGATCACCACCTCTAACAGCTATCTCATATCTTACCTCACTAGGTGTAAGCCTATCTACATTAATTTTATAACCCATATTTAATCTTTCGATACGTATATAAAAAACTTAATTCAACAATAAAATAATCCTGAAGCGAAAATACTGAAATACTATCCTAAGATGTCACCAAAAAAAGAAATTACGAAAAACCACCCTAAAATGCCCACGTTGGGCGCCAACTTTACCTGTAACGGTATAAATGGTGGTAGAACGGGATTACAGATAAATTGGCCCTTTTGCCTCGACTAGTCAGCGTGCGGATCGTGGATTGATGTTAATAATTTTGCACATCCAGAATAATAAATCGTACGTCAGTCAAAATAGGGATGAAGTCAAAATCGGTTCGGTTAAGGGCGCCAGGATATTTGATAGACAAAATAAGGGTTGTCGTGCCAAAATTACGAGTACATAGCGTGTCTAAACATCCAAAAACATGCGCTTACCTATTCGTAATCAATCTCAGGTGTCCGCACAGCAACTCGCAAAATAACCTGAAATAGGGCTTCAAAACACTGCACGCTAGTCAAATAAAAGCGTGATCAACACTTAATAAAATTACGTTACTACACCTCAGTGTAAATAATTTGACGTTAACTAATAATCAAAACAAATCAAAAAAATCAAATAAAACACTAAATATTAAGAACGTTATTACTCAAAAATAGAAATAAAAGTTACGTTATTACTCAATAATAAAGAAAAAACTAACTTCGTTACGTTATAACTTAAATTATCGGTAAATTTGCAAAAAAAACTGGTATGCAACACAGAAGGGTTTCCACAGAATACAAACACATTTATAAAACAAAACAAAGCTATAATAAAATAAGATAAGGATAAATATAAACATACGATAAAGTGTATGGACAAAAAAACTACAAAGGCTTATTAGGCGACAGGATGTCTGATCAGAATCTGCTTACGCCGTACTAAATCGTTTAACCTAAATATAAATAAACCGTGGATTATATATATATATATATATATATATATATATATATATATATATATCCACAACTACAATAGGGTCGATTGCCCTTTACTAATAAAATCAAAATAGAAAAAGTGTGAAGGCGGAGCGTTAAAACTATAATTAATTCCAATAATTAAATTTAAAACAACAACTTACGTTAACAAAAAAACGATACACAACTCCGCTTTCCAACCTTCATCAACAAATAAAATAATTCGAGACACACAAAAATCTTCAAAATTTTCAATATAACACTATTATATTACCTTACAGGGTCTAGATAGCACCTCCTCTGTGTTACAACGGTAGATACGACTCAGGTGATCGGTTATAACGGGAATGGAACTCCCTGGTCCGGCAAAATGATGATAAAATGTTGACTGATATTCTGTTATACACGAACAATTTCTTAATTTAATCTCGTTAAAAGGTTAATGTGAGTGTTCAAAATTGTTTGATAACTTTTAGCTTTTAATGTTTCTTTAAATAATTTTAATTTTCCACTAACAATCCTTATTAATTTGTTTAAATAACTATAAATTTTAATATCTATATAGCGAAAGTTTCTTTATCTTTACACACGCTTCATACGATAATTAAGTGGCACTCAAGAACGATGATTTTAAGTAAATCCGCAAAGGCGATATAAACCAAAAAGTCCATCGACGCACTAAGAAAACACGAAGATGTCCTCCAGGTAATGTTACGTAAACTCGAAACCGGCACTAGGTATAACCCTATGGTGGTGAACAATTTTAATAAATCCCTTTGTCACAGGTTATCTTCAGGAATAGTTAAACTACCCTTACTACACAAAAGTACGTTCATTAAACACCACAAGGTCCCAAAATATCAACGTTCTAAACCACCCCCTTAAAGCGTAACACAAGCGGCAACGTACAACTACTCGAAAGCGTGATCTGTCTTAGACTCCCAAAAATTATTAACAATTTCCATTTTGGATTTTTAATCCCTCTCTTAAAAAAAATTTTATCTACTTTAATTCCACCAATTAAAAAAACGGAAGGGGAAAATTTAGTACCCCAATACCTAATTTCGTTCTCGTCCGTAAGGACTCGGTAAATTTTGAAAACAACACGTCAGCAAGAATATCCTGTACAGCCTCTGTATGTTTACCTTAAAGTACGAACAATAAGGCCCACATGCAATCTCTATAAATCAAAACCAAAATACCTAATAATAAACTGGACAACTATACTTAAGCGTCTTCATGTCGCTACCATGACATCATACGCCGATAAGTTACACTATTTAATTAAATTACTTAACTTTCTATTATATTTTACGGAAAACAAACAAAATGAACCTTAATTAAACTTATATACAACTATATACAAATAAACGTTAATCAAACTTCTATAAACGAGAAATAATAAGGAAAAACAACCTAAATTTCGGAATAATAATTTCACAAACAAAGAATCTAAAGCTCACCACACACCTACCATCCCTAAAGCTCACACACGTTAAAACAAATTTACTATAAAACAATTTGACCACACAAAAAAATATTTATATACGGAATCTAACTAAGTACATAGAACTACAAACAAAATTACCTACTACGTATACAGGGTGTTCAAAATACCCTGACAATTTAGTGGGTCCTTTTCCTAGATCGAAGAGTGGAAACACAGTTTTATTAGTTATTTGTGATTGGTTTACTAAATTTACTTTGATTCACCTATGCGCAGTGCTACTGCTAAAAGTATTTGTCAATATATTGAGAATTATGTATTTCTAGTATACGGTGTTCCTCAAATTTGTATGGTGGACAATGGTCCTCAATTTAAAAGTTTACAATTTAAAATTTAGTGAGTTCTTACAAAGTTCAATCCGTTTGGTTTAATGCAAGTTATCATCCACAAGTAAATTTTGTTGAGAGAGTTAATAAAGTAGTAGGTACTGCGATTAGATCTTATATTCAAGATGATCACAAGGATTGGGATGTTGAAATTCACAAAATTGCGCATGCTATTCGTAACGCTGTTCATCAAAGTGTAATAACCTTATAAGCGGCTGCTAAAGTATAACAACAATTATTAAAAATGCATTCAATCTTTGATTATGATACATTGCAAGGATTTAATGGATTCCATTTTAGGTAAATGATTTATCCCATTCAGTTTTTGTTTATTTAAACGATATTATTGTATTTTTTCAAGTACTTTCAAGGAACACGTTTTATTTAATAGAAATTTTAAAAGGCTTAATGATGCCAAGTTAAATATTAATTTAGATAAATGTGAATTTTGTAAACCTCAATTATCATATTTAAGTTTTGTTATTGATAAACTTCTTAACATTCAATAGTTAATACATTTATTTAAATTTTTGAAACGCTTGAATTACATTACTTTGATAATGAATTTTTCTATTTACATGATCAATTGTTGACTTTACGTAACGATTCATTAGAATTTATTGAATCCATTTAACGAAAACTTTGAAATAAATTACAAATTTAGATTATTTTATTTCTTTGTCACATAATGACAATATTAATACTACAGTTAGTATTCCTGCTTAAGATTTTTTCCAAATTAATTGAAATATTTACAAATTTTAAGAGTCCTGTTCATGTTTGTAAAATTTAAAATTTAATGGTAGTAGTTTAGATGCGAAAGTTTTAACATATTTTGTGTTATTTGTGTTAAATTCCATTTGTTATTTTCTTAGATTGTACTTCTTCTATGTTGAATTGTTTTAATTGAATTCGTAACGCTGTTCATGAGTACGAAATTTTCACCTTCCTTTTGGCGTTTGGTCGGACAGTTCCTATTTCTGGAGATTTTTATGGTCGACTAAAGGATTTCAAAGAGGATGATTTATTTATTACTAACCGTGAACAATTAGTTCAAGATTTAAATGAACTTTCGCCCATTTTAAACATGTTAAACAAAATTTACATGCAGCTTACGAAAGAAATTCAAAATCGTACAATTTGCGACGTCGTCCGTTGAAATTAAACGTTGGCGATTTGGTTTGGAAAAAGAATTTTACTTTATCTGATGCGACTAAAATTATAGTCAAAAGTTAGCTCCAAAATTTATTGAAGCAAAAGTTATTGAGGTGGTAGGTCCAACTACGTACCGATTGGCCACTATTGATAATAAACCCTTAGGTGTTTTTCATGTTAAGGATTTAAAACCACATTAGTTCTTATTTTTAGTATTCTTTTAATTATTTTCGATTTCAGTATTTTTACATTCTGGTTTTCTTATTTATATTTTATAATTATTTTGATAATTTTTCAAAATAATTTTATTTTGTGCTTATTTCGCACATTATTTTATTTTATATTGTTGTGGCTTTGCAAACCACTTATTATTATTTTTACATTTGTTAGCATGATTTTTGCTACATTTGTTTAGCACGATGGTTGATATTTAGATCCCATTGTGTGATTGAATTACCGACTTTGTGGGACATTAGTTCTCAGGCAGATTATCTTCCTTTATTGGATTTACAATTTGTTATTGTTACAATAGTAAAATTGAAGATAACTATTTTGAGTTTACCTCTGATCGTTAATTTGACGTGTAAAACTCATAACCATGGATAAGAGAACTAGTAATGCTTCTATACATTTTTATTTGTTGTTTAATTTAATTATTTTATTTTTCCTGATTTGTGTAGTGTTACTATTCTTGGACGGTGCTTGAGGACTTCGGTTCGCCTCGTGTCAACCTCGATTAGTTCACTTCCTGATTATGACGTTTTGGTGGTTTTAGGAGGGGTTGTTGTGTTCGTAAAAGTGCATCAACTTCTCTTTGCTATCTCACCTAGATTTCGATTTATTTATAAAACGTGCGTGTTAGATAGGGTATGTTGAGTCTTGGACGACGACTGTGGAACAACATGAAACCTGAATCTCGTGAAGGGTAGAGTGGCCTCTCTTGTTCTCCACGACGAAGCATCCTGAGCTAATTTGCCATGAAAATAGTCGTATCTTGGGTTTACCGATTTTGACTTACTTATCGAACGTGACTGTGGTAGTTGTGTTATGTACCTAGGAGGCTTGGTTTGAGACCACCGGGTAGGGTAATTGAACTGCCTCTCTCGACCTCAAGTCTCGCGATTATTTATTGTTAGTCCGAAAGGATTTTTTTTTTCTATTTTTATACTCTCGAGTAGAGTGGCGTTTAGCCTTGATTTGTTATAAAGTTGCACGATGACCGTTTCCGGGTTCTCTGCCCACTGTCCCTTCAGGTCATGGTAGGTTACGGTTTCCGTTCGTTTTTTTACCTTAGATTCAAATTTTTTTACCGGATACTCATTTTGCTCTCCTGATGGTGGTTTGCTTCACTAACCCCATCAGTTAAAGTTTTTACTTTATTTAAGGTTTCGGTCCTTGATTCTCGACTAGTGGCGTGTGCGGGTGGTAGCGCGTCATTAGCTTTTTGGTGTTGCGAGGGTCTTTCCTGACAAACGTCACCACATTTTCCGTACTTCTTCGTACATTTTCTTGTTATTTTTTCAATATTGCTTATATTTTAATTAGCTTAACATTTTGTATTTTTTAAATTTTAATAATTTCATTTATTAGCTTAGTGTTTGGAATCTCCGCTTTGGTGATCTCCGAGTCCAAATTTTAGAAGGTGTGTAACAACCTTTTTTGTGGTTGAGAAAAAATTCAGAAGTCATAAACTAAACTAAATTATAAAAAAACTTTACCTTTTAACTGTTCTGTATATACACTGTTACAGGTACTATGAAGCAGAATGGTTCATATGGTGAGGTCAATGTCTTGCTTAGTTATCCTTAAAATATGGAATTTCCTTGAAGTTTATTCCCAAATTTATTTGTAAAAGAATGTAGAACTTGTTGTAAAGGTAACTCATGTAAAACTTGCCATTTAAAATAATAGCATAATAAACTATTGACTTATACGTGCCGTTAAAGATTATTAAGTATACAAATTAAGTGATTAAAAGGTACTTAAAAATAAGTACGTAAAAAAGTATACTTGAAAAGTAAGTACTTAAAAAGTAAGTAAAGGTCCTAAAAAAGCAAAGGCTTTAGTTTTAAAATATAATGAGAAAAATAACTTACCACCAAAATTCTGATGGCACCAAAATATAAAAATTAAGTAAAAATCATGCTTATTGCTGTTAACATTCAGCATTATGAATTACAAAAGCTTTCAGAATAACTGAAGTGTATTCTCTAAAGTCTTCACGCTTGCGCGAATAAAATAATATAAATCCAATTTTTTAAGAAAGGAACTAAAACTATTTATGTAATATTACACCCAAAAGATATGTTCTAGGAAATGCTAATTAAATTGCCATTCTCAATTCTACATATTAATAATTAAAAACTTTTCTAATATTATACCAAATAGATGAACGATTCTTAAATTAATGTACTTTTTAATACAACCACAAAAAGGTTGTTACAAGTGTTATGTTCAATTTCTCTAACAGATGTTGAAGGATTTTCAATAACTGATTGTAATACATTTAGTTCTGCATCTTCATTCCGTAATTTCGATTTCTAGTAGGTTTTGAAAATGAACCATATTCTTTAAATTAATTACCAAATTTCTGTACGTATGAGCACTGGGCTGCTTCTTTCAGGATACAGCCTCAAGTACATCCTTCAGCTTCTAAACTGTTTTATGAGACAAGATGTAACAACTCAACATATCAAACTTTTCAGTATTAGTAAAAAATATTTGACACAAAAATATTCTGGAACGAATAATTTTGTGACATTAAATTCGATTGTATTTTTATGTTTCACGGCCTGCTTATTGTTAGAGTCTTTAATAAAATACATTTTTTATTATTTTCTTTGTTGTTTTTAAAAATAGATAGTACATGTGCTACATCATTGTAAAGAGGATAAAAAACACGATCAATTATTTCAAAGCCGACTTGTCGTTCCATAAGAAAATTTAATTTAGGGGTTGAAACTAAAAATAGAAAGTGCAAATAAAAATCCAAATTGATATTTAAATTCTGCATAAAAATATCTTCAGAAAGTGCAAATAAAATTTATATGTCTAATATAACAAAGATACTACAAGAAAAGAAATTTGACATTTTTCTTTTCTTGCCATAAGTCTTAAAATACATGGAAATTTGGAAATTGGAGAGTGTCCTATAATTTCACTAATCCTTAGGAGTAATTCATCTAATTTAACCAAATCTGTATCTTTTATAATAAGCGATTGAATATATTAAATATACTAAATATAAATGATTTCTCAATGATTTTGATACTATAAATTTGTTTTTCTTTATTATAAACTTACAAACTAAGGTCCAAGCGTAGCTAAACAAATAAATTAAAAAATATTTTATTAGCTATTTTCATAAAAAAGCCCTTATTTCAGTGTCAGACAATCGCTCTATCATGTTTTACTTTTAATTTAAAAACAAAACATTTTTGAAAAAAGAGTTATTAAGGCTAAGAGATGTATTCATATTGCTAAAATGCTCATAAATGGTTATCTTGGACGTAATCATATAATAAGAATAGTAGGACAAATTTATCAGTATAATGATCAATTAATGTAAATTCGGCTTATAAATTCAATATTTGTTGATTTGGTCGAAAGTTCCTGAGAGCTACCACTTTACGGAACTTTCGACCAACATTGTAACTTCAATATTTAATTTGAAACCAGAAGGTTTACATTAATTAATCACTATACTACATAGAATTTGTCCTACGCATAGTTTCTTTCTTTATTAGATGATTACGTTCAAAATAGCCATTTTATGGCCATTTTAGCAATATGAATTGCAGATCTTAGCCGCCGTAATCAATTTTATGGTAGTCATATAATCGACAAATTTGACGCGTCAGACTGTAGAATCGGCAATGATCCGTGTCGATAATATGAAAAATTGTTTTTGCTGTATCTAATGAATAGGTCTAGAAAAAATTTACTGGTTATTAATCAATTTTCCCATAGACGTTTGTCCGACATGTTCGAGTGGTCAGACTCTCCCCACGACCCATATATTTTGTCAGAGAATTTCATTTTTTCATTTTAATTTTATGCTTGTAAACGATACAATTTAAAAAAAAGGCCCGTTCAAAAGTTACAGGGGTGGCCCCCTATTTGATTTAGACCCGGTATATAAATTTTAAACATGTCGAAAAAGCGACATGTTTCAGGGAAATTAGAGGGAAAACACCCCAAAAACAAAAAAAGTCACAGAGGAAAATGGTGGCAGACTTGGTTCAAGGAAGCTGTACTAGAAGTTTGGAGAGAGTGTATATCAGTACATTTTTTTACCAACAGGCATCGTAACCATTTATCCATTGTAGCAATTGATTTTTAGAAATGAACCTCCCATAGCTTACGTTATGGTTGAAATGGCACAACAATATGATCAGAAAGTTCTACGGCGTTCTGTATTGGATATTTAGCCCTATTGAATTTGTTTGTGGGACTGACATTGCCAAAACTATTGAAACTGATTTGAAAGAGAAAAATTTCTTAATATAAAACATATGGCCCCCATTAACTAATTTACATTATCAGAGGATCACAGTGGAAGTAATATTGGCACTAGATTATATATTTACATTTTGTGTAGTTTTTGTGTGTTGTTTATTGTGTAATAAGATGTAACATAGAATAACCTGAAATTGTTTATGAAAACTTAACCGCATGAAATTTAAATTGCAAATTGATTGTGACTAATAAAATACTGTTTCCTGTGGGTGGTATTACAAAAAATATACACGTATGAACAAAATAAATTGTTATAAGTAAAAATTTTCATTAATTCCAATTTATGATTAATTTATAAATTATATCAATCTGTTCTTGAATGCGTGCCCATCACATTAGTCCGTTTGACAAGTGGGGTTCATCACATTGCAACATACGAAGCATGCCCTGCGACCGCTCACAGAGAAGCACTTATAATTTTTACTGAACAAGTCGGTACCTGCACTACCCATCTCATTTCCGTTTGTAAAACGACATTTCTGTTTTGTGTTAAAAATGAGTGAGAGTCAGCGTAATATTCTTCGCTTAATAGTCAGTGAGGAGGTTGGTACAAATAAATCTTATGACGTTGTCTTAAATAAAACCTGACGCGATTGAACCAAGAACTTAGTGCAAACTCCAAAACTGCTAGTCAAAAAAAGCGGTCACCAGATGAGTCGTTCACCAGAAGGTCCTAGTAGTTTTCGCGAAGCGCTTTGTCTTGTGAACGCACCCAATACTGCTTAATATTATCTTTTCTATCTCGGAGCTTCAATTTAATTTAAATTTCATTTTTTTTGTACAAATTTAAAATACTAGTAATTAAAAATTATTATTAATTTTATTTTAATTTTTATTTATTTATTTTTTTTTAATTAAAATTAATAATAATTTTTAATTACATATTTACTTTTGAACTTATTCGTTCATAACAAATACTTATAATAATGTAATACTAGTCAAGTTGCTTTGGTATGCATGAATTCTTACGATATTGCAAGCTCACATTCCATTAATATAACTAATTTGATTGTTATTTCATTAAATTTAGAATTTACATCAGTTCTACATACATAAAGACAAAATTTACATCGATTGGGATTGTACTTCGATAGCGCAGTTGGTTAGCGCGGTACTCTAGCAAAGTACGGGTCGTAGGTTCAAATCCTTCTCGAGGTAAACTTTTTATTTAGGTATTTAATAAAATTTAAAATAATAAAATTAAACATAAAAATAAAATTAAAATTAATAATAATTTGTAAATATGTAAACATAAAACAAAATATAACCCAAAACCTGTATTAGGACAACAAAAGTTGCCATCTACAGCACATCATAGTTGCAATTTCGGTGACACAATGGTTATTTGTTTCATTAGTACAAAGAATGTCAATTGTTGATGGACGACGCGAAGCAGAGTCTAGAAATCTTCCGAATCCCGGAAATGCATTTTTTCACCAATAAAACAAAATTTTTTCTCCAGCCACTTTTATCCTTATATTCAGTTATTTATTTGCAATTCACCATGTTTTTGGTTTTTAATTAATATTCATTGGATTTTTACCTCTATAAAATTATTTTAAAGGAGACCGATGTGAATGAAGTAATGTGAAGATAGATGGTACCACGCGACAGCAAATGTCGATATCTGTTCATAGAAGGTATTCACTCAAAACATATAAATACACTTACACTTGCTTGAAACGAAAGTAAAAAGCAAAATTATATTAAATATCAATTCATTTGTACTGGGACAAAAAGTAAATTACTTTTTGTACAGTTGCCATGGAGGCACCGAAGAATTCCGAATTCAGCCACTTTCCGCACGTGTTAGGAACAACATTTTTTCTACGACTGACAAAAAACACTCCATTATTACAAAATTATTTTACACCACATGTGTTCAACTGTGAGGAATAAATACGGCACTCCAAAAATTAGGGCAACTGTGTGTTTGGTGCGCATTCTCCATTCGCCATAATTTTGGAGCACCGTATTTATTACTTACAAATTAACTATATTTACCTCTTTCAGAATTGCTTTCGGGAGGTCTTCATTTGAACTTTCTGAATACATTCTTATTAATCTTTCTTACTATCGACTCACTAGCTCAATATTTAACATTTATTAATTTAATGTCAATTTAATATAAAAACTGTCAAAATATGACGGTCACTGCTACATGATTTAATATTTTTAATTGATAGTATTAGTAGTAATGTCAGATTATTTAGTTTGAATTTTTTCTTTTAATTTATTTGTATTAACGGAGATTTCACACTTAATAATCCTATTTTTCAATACGCAATATTTAATAAAATGAAAAAAATAATTATAAGAGGCTATAATGCATTACATCAAAACGCAAGTATCAATGTATTCTAGAGTAATAATGTGGCGTGTGGTAAAGTACTTTAACGTACGGCGTGCGGAAAAGTAGAATTTTCTTAACTAAAATGCGCGCTCGTAGAAAAAATATTTATTGTAACACTGTTTTTAACCCCCGACGAAAAAATAGGGGTGTTATAGGTTTAACGTGCGTATCTGCGTATCTGTATGTGGTATCGTGGCTCCCAAACGGAAGAACCGACTTTGATTTAATATTTTTTTCGTTCGAAAAGCGAGTTGATCGAGAGTGCTCCTAGTTATTATTCAACAAAATATGTTCAGCCGTTTGAAGATCATCAGCTCTTTTGCAGTTGATAAAGGGATTTGGGATTTTTTTACTTTGAAATGTTCTGATTCATTTTTACCATCCAACCTACATATACATATGTAGGTATAGAATGTTATGCGATCGACTTTTTTTTACTATCGCTAAATCGACGTATTAGCTCATTTTGCAGCTTTTGGACAAGTTTCACCAATATTGGCCATTATGTATGGATGTGTGTGTTTGTGTGTGTGGATGTATGTTAGTATAACTCCAGAACGAAAACACCTAAGTACTTAAAATTTTGTACTTAAACCTGTTTTTATTTCGCTTAGTGGTGATTAGATTTTGGATAAAATCCAGCGGGGAGAGAGGGGTTTATTAGGGCCAGCTTTTGGTTTTTATCAAATATATCCAAAACACCGGCATATTTGAAAGATATAAAAATACCTAGATATAGACCTTAAGCATATCGATTAATTATGTTCTATGCAAACTTTTGATACGACGAGTAATACAGTGGCAAAAAAATTCCTAAGGTATAATTTAAGTGTTTGTTCAAGTTTTTCAATATCTGAATAA
Organism: Vesta saturnalis; assembly: GCA_036346205.1. NCBI lineage: Eukaryota > Metazoa > Arthropoda > Insecta > Coleoptera > Lampyridae > Vesta > Vesta saturnalis. The sequence goes on along the minus strand of JARFJB010002351.1, from coordinate 581,046 downwards.
CGATTAATTTCATAAGAAAAGGTGTAGACATTTTTTAAAGAAAATTTAAGTTTACATAACTTTTCTGTATACAGTTCCTTAATATAACTTTTCTGTATACAGTTCCTTAATATAACGCAAGGCAAGTCTAGAAACTAATTGAATATGAATGAAAATGGTTAAACTGTATTATTGATATCTTACTCGTATAGAAGCTTTGAAATTTTTTTTAAGTTAACATGCATTTATGTCTATCAATCTCTATCTGACATGAAGTTTTAAACGTCATTCTGATATAGATTATTGTTTTTACAATTTTTTCGTTATCAAATCAAATCAAACGCACCAAAATAACTCGGTCGCAATCATTACATTTTACATGAAATTTCCTACTACCTATAGTTATTTTCACAACTAGTGCGCTGTTTATACAGTTTATTGTGGTAGGGCCTCCCATTTTAACCCGAGGCGTTGGCCGAGGGATATAAGGTCGAACGTACGTGTTGCGAACAAATCTTTTTGTAATCGTTTACATATGTAAAATTGGAAAAAAAAATAAATTTTGAAATGTTTATTGACAAATGTCAAATTAAAAACACAAACAAAAAAAAAGTTTTAATATTTAGTTATACACCACTTTTTGGTCTATGTCTTTAAAGTAACGGTTACAAAATATGATGCCACTATAATATGCGGTCTGCATATGATGTTCAGTCTGCATTGCGCTACCACACTCTAATATGCGGTCTACATAACGTGATGGTTGTAATGAATAAAAAACCAATATTTATTTAAAATACTCCATTAATGAATATATTAGTACAATAAAAACACAATCAATCATCTGAAATGTATTTGTACATAGCATAAAAAAACAATGAAAAGGTTTTCTTCATTTTTCCTCTACATTTTCCATGTTGCATGATCTAGGTGTGATTTCAGGTGATGTTACAGCACTCCTCTCATCTTCTTTAGTATCTTAGTTTTGGGCGTCCAGCCATGCTCTTATTCTGTACCTTTGGCATGCGCACCACTTTCAGGATTATAATAATTTTCCTGATGGTTGACCGTTGAATGATCATAACCAAGTTCGCATACCTTGGCCACTCATTAGAATGAATATACGATGCTACTTATATCTCTCTCTGGGTGGTAGGAATTAACGTTATCACTGTCTCTTTGATCGACACGGAAATAACGTACTTCGTAACTCTAACAAACACCTATTGTTTCTATTGTTAACAGCATCCTCATCACTGTCTTCTGAATGATCACCCTTATCCCCTTGTAATAACCTTCCACTATGATATTTATGGTGGTCCGAAAAATGAGCTTCGTATATTTGAACGGGATCCTCTTCGGTTACAACAAGCTGCCCACGTTGTTGCACAGCAATGGTACAAGAGCATACTTCATGACACATATTGTACCAGCCTGTGACGGTTTGAAGATTAGTAATAACTCTAAGATTTCGCATAACGACAGTTTACAATTGATTCGGTCCTTCAAATCGGAAGTTAAAGGATCAATTTCCATGACGGATGGACCGTGTACTTTCACACCCTCTCCTAGGGCAACGAAATACCACTCTATAATCACCAACGTTACCTCGCCTTCACTTTTCCTGCGTTTTCGAACCGCATCTTGCATGCGGTTGGTGGTCCCAATAGCTGATTTCTTCCTAAAAACGCCACCGCGGTCTCTTCATCGTTAATTATGCGGTAAAATTCTTTGAGTAACATCCTCGATAGTCACTATGTTCTCAGGAAGCAAAGTGAAACTGAATGAGTTGTAGCAATAACGCCATATTTATAATAATTGGGAAATATTAATGCTAGTAAACAAATTAACAACCAACCACTTTCTCTAATCACAGGTGGACAGTTTCTAATTGCCCTATTAGTCCCTTAACTACAGATACCTACCAGAGTAACACAAATTGTTTATGATCAATCCGTTACATGTTACTTATCATCATTTACTATTATCATACCATGTTTGCTATATAGCAACTAATAGCCGTATTATGAGAAATGAAAATCATGCAGACATATACCGGGTGTAAATCAAATAGCCACCCCTGTAACTTTTGAACGGGTCGTTAGATTTTGTTCAAGTTTTGATGGGTTATATTAGTGCCAGTTTGTGATTTTTTGCATAAAAAAACAATATGACCGACTTCTGGTTTCACCGGAAATGACACGGAAGCTGAATCTTTATATAGAACAACCTGTATATTTTTACGTTTGGATTCTACGGCTTCAAATACATACAGTTTATCTGCCAACTGTCAACTCAAACGCCATTTTACTTTAATAAAATCAGAAAATTAAAACAAATTTACTGCTTTATTTAGGAACTAAGGAAATTACTATGCATATCGTTTTACTAGTACTTTAAAGAGCTATTTAATATACAAAGCGGCCCATGTATGTTTCTATTGGAAAGAATGAGTTTTATTTAAAAACCGTAGTTTTTAAATATGATCGTTAACAAACTTCACAAAAATTAATTATTAGGAATAATGTTGTGGGGTAATTGTATGTCAATTATCTATAATTTAGATGACGTCATAGTGATCTAAAATTAAAAAAATATTTAAAAAATAAAATTAAAATGGCGCCTGAGTTGACATTTGACAGATGTACTTATGTATTTGAAGCCCTGGAATCCAAATATATAAAAATATACAGGGTGTTCCATTTAAATTTTCAGCTTTTGTGTCATTTCCGGTGAAACCGGAAGTCGGCCCTATTGTTTTTTTATGTAAAAAATTCCAAACTGGCACTAATATAACTCACCAAAGTTTGAACAAAATCCAACCACCCTTTCAAGAGTCACAGGGTGATTTAATATATATATATATATATATATATATATATATATATATATATATATATATATATATATATATATAGGCATGGAAAAATATTATCGCAGGTCTGACTTATAATAAGTAAAACAAAGACAGTACAATCAGTTGACGTGCTAACTAAGATAGAATACATAACAAACTAAAAGCGCTGATGCCATACATGCGTCTTTTTGAGTAGGCTAGTATCAATGACACATTTAATTGCTACCGTCAAGGAGAATTAAAAGTCAGTGTTTTTGCAAGTCCGGCACAATACCCATGTATTCCACTGAAGAAAAAATACAGATTATTAAGTGGTATTATTCAGGAAGCACTGCACAAGAAATAATGGGCAGCTTTACTTTTTCCTTTGAAAACAGGCCAATTACATCAGAAAGCACGATTATGCGTATTGTTTGAAAATTTGAAAAATGTGGATGTTTAAATAATTGTATAAAATGCAGTAGCATTGATGGTAATGATGGTGGTCGTAACTTAAACGAAGAGCGCGAACTCCAAGAAATTGCAGTTTGCAGTTTAGCAGAAACTAATTTCCCATGCAATAGTACAAAAATTGCTGAAGAAATGAATATTGAACCAAGAACAGTTCGCAATATCTTGAAAAGGTATACATACCGTTGCTATAAGTAGAAAACTACACAAGAAATTTTCCAGAAGATCATCAAAAGCGTATGGAATTTTGTGAAAATATGATGAATCGGGCTAATGAAAACGAAAGATTTATTGAAAATATTTTGTTTACCGACGAGTGTTCTTCTAATTTACACGGCCATCACAATCCGTCTGTCGCTGTTGGTTACTCTCGGGAAAACAAACACATTAGTATTCCTTACCGGATACAATACCCCCAAAAAGTTAATGTGTGGGCAGGAATTTTAGGCAATTCCATAATTGGTCCATTTTTTATCAACGGAAACTTGAATGCTGAAAAATATTTAGAACTGTTGAGGAACCAGATAGTTCCAACTGTTTAACGCCTCAACATAAATTTTGATGACATTTGGTATCAAGAAGATGGCTGCCCTGCTCATACTGCAATAAGAGTTAACAGTTTTTAGAAACTACGTTCCCTAACCGTGTATTAGTAGAAAAGGTACTATTAAATATTCTCCTCGCTCACCTGATATCGCACCGAACGACTTTGTTGTTTGGGGATACGTATCCCAGCAAATTTATGGGCAGAGGCATGAACGTGCTAACAATTTGGACGAACTTCGTGTCAAAATTACAGACTCTTTAAACAGCGTCACCCAAGAAATGTTAGAAAACACCTGAACTGAATTTTATCACAGATTGGGTTACTGCCTTGCGCAAGGTGAGGGTCTGTTCGAAAATCTTATAAAGTGGAGTTTTGAAAAAAGTGTACTCTGTTCATTTTTAAAAATAGTTGGTTTTTCAATAAGAATTATAATGCTAAAGTTAAACCTTAAACTGAAGTTATACTATCAATGTAAATGTTAATGTTCTTGTTTGTAGCTCTCTTAACTTTCTTCTTACGAGTAGTAATCCAGCCATGTTATAAATTCGCAATTACAATAAACTTCGATGTTTGAGGTATTATCACTTAATGTCTAAGTGTAAAGTATTTATTTAATAGTTTTAAATAACACGCGACTTTTCAACATCATCTTAATTGATTTGGTTTCGTTAGAAATCTTGAAGCTAGATTGAAGGAGACTTAAGTATTTTGTGCCTACATGCAAATATGTACAGGGTGATTCATTTATCATGGGAAATGCGATTTTCTCGAAATCGGTTGGAGGAAAATTCGTACTGTAAAAAGCATGTTATTTCGGCACCACTATCTCGAAGTTAATGCAGAAATTTACTAAAATATGAAACCGACGCTGGGCGTTGCGACGCTTCGAAATTTTTTTTCCAGAACTATACCTTTTTTATTGGATATTTTAAAAGGCCGATCAATTCTAAGAATTTTTTCTTATACACTTTTTTTTCTATTTCTGACCGTTAGAAAGTTATAAGCTAGTTTGTATAAATTCTTTTTTCATGACTTTTTATCCAATTTTATAAAATAAACGTTTTTTGTTGATTCTTTTAAATAAAGTAACTGTTGGAAAACAATGTGCAATAAATAACACTCAATCTGGATCATAAATTTATTAATTTTCACTCATAAAAACACAAAAAATCGAACAAAGTACCTAACTTAAAACCGCGGCGAGGTTAAAACAAAAATCAAAATTAATTAAACCGCCATGTTTTAATATACTTACTCGTTATTGATTTCAAAACTTAAAGTAAAATGCCTTTTTACTTCAGTTTTTGTCATCCTTTTTACAATCTGACCCAAACACTATGTATTATTCTATCACATTTTTCGAAAATAGTAGGCCATGGAATATAAATAGGCATTGTTTTCTTCTTCTCTTTGAACTGTGAGTTCGTCAGTTTGCTTGTTGTTACTACGGTAACAAAATCTTTAAATACTTAACTTAAAAATGTTTGCACATAATGAAAAAGTTGATATGTTGTTGGTATATGGAGAGGCAGGGAAAAATTCTTTAGCAGCAAGAAAATTATATTCCGAAAGATACCCAGAACGCATTCTTCCAGAGTGCAAAATATTTTCAAGGCTAGAAACTAATTTAAGCAAAATCCTGAAGCATTTTCATGTATTCTATGTAAAATAATTTATTTTTTCATTTTATGCTGTTTAATCATCATTTTCAGGTAAGAAATCTAAAAGAAAAACTATTACTACAGATCAAAATATTGCTGAAATTTTAAATTACTTTGAAACAGATCCAGATGCATCAATAAGAGAAGCATCAAGGAATCTAAATTTAAAATATAGCACAATTCAGTTTACAAGAGCAATAAATATCACTCTTACAAATTATCTTACCTACAAAAATTATCTACAAGTAGTTTTGATCCTCGAGAGAATTTCATTTGTCAGTTTTTGATAGCGTGTTGAATGAGGATCCTAATTTATATTCACACATTTTATGGACCGATGAAAGTCATTTCATAAGCCACGCCAACCTAATAGGAGGAATACGCACTATTGGTATGACGAAAACCCTCAAAAAATTAAATCCCGTCAAAGGAAAGGCCATTTTGGCATAAATGTGTCTTGCGGTTTAGTAGGTCGTCATTTAGTTGGCCCATATTTTTATGAAGGCAACCTAACGGGGCAAAGGCATTTGGATCTGTTGCAAAATCAGCTTGCGGAGCTGCTAGAAAATGTGCCACTTCAAATTAGAAGAAATATGTGGCTTCAATTAGGTGGTGCACCTTGCCATAATGCTGCAATTGTAAAAAACTATTTGGACACTGAATTTGAGGATAGATGGATAGGAACTAGAGGCCCTTTAAAATTTCCACCAAGATCACCAGATTTAACACCACTGGATTTTTTCTTTGGGGAAATCTCAAGCAAGAAGTTTACAAAACAGAATCGAACAACATGGAGCATCTCATACAAAAAATCCAAAACGTATGTAATGGAATAAGCGGTGAGATGATAAAAAGTGTGATAAAAAAAGAAGTACGAAGCCGTTTTGGTTTGTGTTTTGAAAATAATGGCGGATATATAGAACATCTGTTAAAGTAGTTTGATTAATTTTTAATTTTGTTTATTTGTTTTTTTGCTGCTTATTCGAATTTTTTTTATGAGTGAAAATTAATAAATTTATGATCCAGATTGAATTATTTATTGCAGATTGTTTTCCAATAGTTACTTTATTTAAAAGAATCAACAAAAAACGCTTATTTTATAAAATTGGGTAAAAACTCAAGAAAAAAGTATTTATACAAACTAGCTTATAACTTTCTAACGGTCAGGAATAGAAAAAAATGTGTATAAGAAAAAAATCTTAGAATTAATCGGCCTTTTAAAATAGTCAACAAAAAAGATATGGTTCTGAGAAAAAAAAATTTCAAAGCGTCGCAACGCCCAGCGTCGGTTTCATATTTTAGTAAATTTCTGCCTTAACTTCGAGAGGAGTGGTGCCGAAATAATATGCGTTTTACAGAACGAATTTACTCCAACCGTTTTCGAGAAAATCGCATTTCCCATGATAAATGAATTACCCTGTACAAGTGGCAACATCGGTCAAGTTATGTCTCTCACACTCATATAATGCTTATTGGGTTTCTTTCTAGTTTATTATAAGTCAGACCCGCAATAATGTTTTTCCATACCTGTATATGTGTACATGGAATTTTTTTACTACTATCCTTCATAGATCATCTTCGATTTACTATATTTTTAAGTAAAACTAATTGGCATAAAATAAGTTATTACAGAAATAATATAAAACTGATTTCAACTCAGCTGGCCATAGAGGTATTCATTCCAAAAGCAACGGACCATTTGTTAATGTGATAAAATCATATCAGTTGATGGGTAAATCGTAAGCGCCTTAGGATTGTAGTAATTTTTAATACAAAATAAAATTTACCGTAATCAAAACTGCTCAAGAAATTAAAATGATTGTGTTAAATTGAATTAAATTTTAAATGCAGAGAGAGTGGGGAGAATAGACACTCATATAGACAATCTTCAGATAAGTTTACTTCTTCCAAAAATAATAGACGGCAGTAATAACTAACAAATAACAGTGACTCCACTACAAACAGTGGCGACAATCGATGTATCGATTTTTATTGGCCAGACTAGTCACGTGGTGTATTTAGATTGTCTCGTTTTTGCCTTATAAGAAAGTAATTATTGATGTTAATTTAGTTTCTTGTAAATATAGTGTAAATAAAAATATACAGTGTTATAATAACTTCTATTTGTTACTCATTTGTAAATGTCAATTTAATAAGTCAGTTTATTGCCGTTGAAAGTCAATCTTAACAAGCTAGCTACTATAGTGAAAGTCACACTGAGAATGCAGTGTGGAGTCTTATGGAGCACACCGTTGCCAGTTGTCGTTATGCTAGGATCGGTTAAACTTCAGAGCCGACTCTGTCACAGCCATCGGACAACCGGCAACACAGTGTGTCGGCCTCCCATTACAAATACATTGCCTATACCCCGCCACACCGCATTCTCGGTGTGACTCGCATTATTTACATTCGAAAATTGTGTTCTATTTGCATCATAAATGAGTAACAAATAAATTATATAATAATCACGGTAATGGTTTTACTGGCTCCAGAAGGTAACTGTAGTTATATCCTTCTGTCTGCCAGTAAAACCCTTTTACCTGTTAAGTAATTGAAATAGGTTTTTCTATGCATGTAGAACTCATTAAAATAAGACAAAATGTTTATAAACATGCCTAAACTTAAAAGTTACAGGCCCTTGAAAGGTTCGAATTAAACTGACTTTATCCAGTTATTTCAAAAACGATAAAAGATAAAGAGACGAAATAAAGGAACGTACATAACTTTTCACGCCGAGTAACATGAGCTAGGCCATTTTTCGTTATTCGAATCATATGCGTCCTTTTCAGGGGATGAAAAGGTATCAAGTCCCTAAAAATTTTGTACGACCATTTTGCAATTTTTTGACAAATTCATAAATTTTGGACAGTTTTACGTAAAAATGTCGTCTTTGCGTAAGTCGATATCGGCAACGGTTTTGTGTAAAATGAGTTTGAAAATTATCATTATTTGATAAAATTACTGTTATTCACTTGGAATCAATTCAGAAACGTTCCTATTATTTAGCCAAATTGCATTTAGAAATAAAATCAGTTTAATTCGAACCCTTTCAAGGGCCTGTAACTTTTAAGGTGCGTTTTAGGGCACATGTTTAAAGGAACATTTTGTCTTATTTTAATGAGTTCTACATGCAGTAGAAATTGAACCCTATTTCAGAAACACCCTGTATATACTATAAATTATGTGGTGTAACGGCGTCCCCTTAAACACTATTTTGGAGTTTTTTTGTAAGTATTGCATATTAAGGAGTAAGAACAATAATGAAGTATTCTTGCAGTAAGTGAATTTGTCGCTGTACAAATTGTATGTAACCTTTGCCACTGTCAAAGTGACAATTGCACTGGACTATTGCTACGATTTTTAGTACACGAGTTAAATATTATCTATAATAAAGTAGATGTTGGGATTGAATTGAATAATTATTACTATTGTTAGTAAATTTTAGTAGTTAGTGATTATTATCTGTAATAATAAATAGAATTTAGTATGAACTGGATATGTAGGCATAATGTTGTATGTGAATCAAATATACATTTCTCACATTACCTGGATTTTGTTCTTTAGGCTGCATTGTTCTATACAATATTCGCTTACTAAAATAAGCACTTAATATTACAAATAAATGGTTTTTACGAATAAGCATTAACATAAAACTCAAAATATTAATATTTTTTATAAAAAAAAACTGCTAAAAATGCTGTAACGCAATTGTAAAGTCTATTTGCGACCGTATATTAAACTTACATTTAAAAAAACATCATTGTATACTTAGTATAATGATAATAACATAATTATTTTTTCAAACTGTCCAAACACATTTTTTTTAGGTATAACAGAGATTTTTTATCGCAGCTACTCAGCTTTCTCGTAAAACACCAAATTAAAATATCATATTTCAATAAAATGCCTCATAAATAATCACTTTTAAACAATACATTTGAATTTGCTGTGTTAATAATACAAACTCGACAAAAATTTTGCCTCATAATGGCGGATGGGTGGAGCTAATCGCTGCATGTCACCACTGTTTGTGGTAGAGTCACTGTAACAAATAACAGATCACTGTTACTGCACAATGTATACTTAGTTGTACGGTACTTATATTATATACGTAGTTTAATCATTTTCATTGATGGTTTTCGCATACATGATGTTCGATATTTTGGCGTTTTAGATATCTTTTTGTGAATTTGCTTAACTATTTTTAATTTATTTACAACTTTCAGTCTCCTTTTGTGCGGTTTACATTGTGAAACTGATAATGCTGAATTGAAATAACCGTGCTGTCAAACTTCATGAAGTTTTAATAATGTTTCTATGCCTACATTGTCATTTAATGTAATGAAAATATATTTTTGCACGATTTTCGTTTAATAGTATATTAAGTATGGAGAACGGTAAGGGTAGTTTACCGATAGAAAACAATTATTTGGAGGAGGAGCGAAGCGACGACTCAATTATTGCCTGAGATCGGTACCCCTTAACGTTCGACATGCTTATAGCGTTTTTTGCACGATCATGATCAATAATAATTAATTAATAAAATAACAGGAATACTACTTTTTCATTCAAATTCTCGATTTATCATTTTTCGAGTAGCACATGCATGGTTGCTAAGGTGACTATTATGACGCAACGTTTGGTAAATAAATAGCTCTGCTGTCACTTTAAATATTGATCTGTCACATTTTGATTGATAGTATTCGATATTATTGAGCTATGACTGAGAGTGGTGAAAGTGAAATGGAAGAAGCATGGCAAAAAGGATGTTAGTCCATAATACCAGAAAAATCCAGATATCGGTATGAAAACAAATACAGAATTTTCAAGAAATGGTGTCAAGATAAAAGTGTGTACATTAATGAGAAAAGTTTATTAGCATATTTTGTTCAAAGAAATGCACAACTAAATGCCCCTGGCAGTTTATGGGCTGAATATTCCATAATAAAATCAACAACCTTTATGCATGATGGTATAGATATATCCAAATTTTCCACTTTAATCGCCTATCTTAAACGAAAAAATGTTGGTTATAGGCCTAAAAAGGTTAGCATTTTTACACGCGAGGATATGTTAAAATTTCTGACTGAAGCACTAGATGAGGAATTTCTAATTTACAAGGTACATTTACATTGATTAGATTACCCGTTAAATGTGTATACTTATAGGTATTACTTGTAGGTAGCCATGATATTAGGGATATCCGGTGCCTGCAGAAGGGAAGAGTTATACAATATTACTATAAATGACATCCAAGACCAAGAAGGGTTAATAATTGTGAAATTACCCTATACAAAAACAAATGCCCAGCTCACCTTTACTGTACTTAACAGACACAACGACAAAATACCATATTTAGAAATTTTGCGTAAATGTACTGGTCAAGTAGTGGGAAAAGGAACAATCGGAGGCTGACCATTTAAAATTGCTAAATTTTTAAATATAGCCAATCCCGAGAACTATACCGGTCATTCATTTAGGAGGACTTCAGCGACCCTTTTGGCTAATAGTGGTGTTGATGTTCTTGGATTAAAGCGCCATGGTGGTTGGCGTTCCTCGACAGTAGCAGAGAGTTATGTAGAGGATTCTCTTCAAAACAAGATAGAATTTGTTGAAAAGATTTTGCACAACAATGTTATAACAACACAAGATTTAAACTCTGCACCAGTCTCAATTAGTAACGCAAAGGCCGCACAAACACAAACAAGTGAATTTGTCTAAATAATTCAACAAGCTGTACTATTAATTTTAATATTAATAAATAATTTGTAGATTATCCGTAGATATTATTATGAAATAACTTATATTGAAAATTGTCGATTAAACTTACTTACTGTTCAGCAAACGGTAAGTAAATCACTTACCGTTCGCTGAACGGTAAGTTGTTGACAAACCAGTAAATGCTTCTTACTGTCATGGAAACGGGCATGGTAAACAGTCGAAAACAACCGATCGTGCAAAAACTATATTTACTACCTATATTTCACAACAATAAGAACAAAAAATTTGGACATTTCTATTTAAAACGTCACTTTTGACTTTTCGTTTATTTAGTAGAAATAAAATAATTTCAATTGTGGTAAATTTAATACAATCGTGCAAAAAACAGTATGAGCAACACGAACATTAAGGGTTATACCAGTCTCCGGTAAACGTCCCTCACTGTTCTTGATACTCAATATACTATATTATTGCAGTTTGAAATAAGTTACTACTTGCTTACAAATTTTATACAATACATATGCATGTAAATTGCAATTTTGATTAAAAGTACGTGATTTGAAGCAGAACAATCTCAAAATAGAAGTAATATCAAAATTGAATTTCGCCGCGTGTAGAAAATACTTCCTCCCAAGTTGTATGAGGGCTTTGCTACGTCTATAATTTAACATTGAGTATCCACTATCTCTACCCTCTCAAGTCAAATATGTTTGAGCTACCGGTAAGACAGGCAAAGAACCTTATCGACAAAGTAAGATGTTTGATTATTTAATTAAAAATAGTGAATAGTGATCTAATTGACGTATGTTAAATATTATTTAATAAATCAATTCAACAGTAGAATGTAACCTTCATACGCTTTACTTACGTTGGTTACATGAATAAAGCTTCTGTTACCGCACTTAAAACGTAAGTAATTTTTTATTATACTTCTGTTAAAATACCTTATTTTCATCTATATTAATAATAACATAAGATGAGCGGTTGCAGACTAGCGCACCGAAACAGCCCACGGAAAAAGTTTTTCCGATCTCCGATTCTTTCCGTGCACTGTATAAAAATATCGAGATATACAGCAAAGTAAACTAAATTTAAGAAGGTCTATCTATTTGATATTTCACATGCACCTATTTTGTATTTTAATTTGTAAATGTTTCAATATTTATATAACCTTCTGTCATATTTTTTTTCTGAAATCGGCATGAAAGTTGCTAAACACGGACTAATTTGAGTCACGAAAGTTTGATTTTAATGCCTAGGCATGAAAGTGAAACTTTCATGCCTAGTCATTTTTACTTTCCAAATTAGGTAGGTTGATGTTTTTATAGAATAAAATAATAATAGACAATTTTGTAAAAACTTATTTTTAACAACGAATACTTAAGTATAAGAAATATTATTGATATTAACTGTATTTGTTCAATTTTCAACATTTGAGATAATTATCCAGGTACAGCAGAATTTTTTAATGAAGAAACGACAAATATTTTGCAAATTTTCTGGTCTCAACTATTCCGAAATGAAAACTCGTTAATATTAAGATTATTAGGAAATCCTTCTTGAATTTACTAGCGATTACGTTTACTGAGATTCGCTACTTAATCCTACACTGGTAAATTACACTGTTTTAGATCTATTTACGCACATTCAAAGTTGCGACGTACGCTAACTGTCATGTCAACACCAGCTATTTTGGTGACAATGGTATGCACAGCTTGAACGCTGCACTTTCGTTTTTATAATTCACAAATAAACGTCTATGTGGTGTATGCGGAGGGCGTAGTGCTATATAGTTGAGGTACAAGCCGACGTTGATTTGCTGCTTTCCTTTCCATCAACGATCATAAAGCGCCTTGCTTCATTAGTTTTTGAATCGGTAATTTTTACAATTAAAACAATACCCTTACCTTCTATGTTATCAAGTGTCATTTTTGTTAACTCGTCACAGCGACTTGCACTCGCTAAAACAATAATTAATACAACCTGAAACTAATATAAGTATGACATCAATTGAAACACTTTTAATTATGCTCGCTTAATATCATCATTAAAAATTCATCATAAGGAGCTTTTCGAAGAAAATCGTCTACTTTGCTTCTTATAAACACTCTGGACTTTTTTGCTTGGTATCCTATCAATTTTCTTTTAAGACACGCTTTCAATTTTGGAAAATTACCTATGTTTAAGTTTTCTTTTACCAAAAGCATCGCTTTTAGCATTGAATAAGTACTCCAAAGAGTCCATGATTTGTATCTCTGGCTGCCTTCCGCAATATATACCAGAATACGGTCTTTCTTGGCGGAGACAAGGCAACACTGCGTTTTGTCGGCGTTGAACGTGAGTAGATTATTCCTTCCCCATTCAAGGACACGTTCTAAGTCACTGTTGATTGAGGCTGCCATTTTCACCTTAACGTCCTGTCTAGACTTATTGTTGTCCGAAAACTGAGAAGAACTACAATGGAGAGTGCTGTCATCTGCAAAGCAATGGATTGGGTTAGCTGTTGAGGAAATGAAGTCATTCATGTACAGCAGGAAAGGTGTGGGAGCTATCACTGATCCTTGGGATACTCCCGCGTTAATAGTAGTTTCTTTCGAAAAGAAGCCATCGACGACAACGCGTATACGTCTTTTGTCAAGAAAGTTGATATCCAATTAATGATCGTATCGAATAAGCCGAACGAAGTAAGCTTGGCAAGTAGGCACTTGTGCCAAACCTGGTCAAAAGCTTTTGAAATGTCTAAAACTACTACGACTGTTTCACCGGACCTCTCTAATGTGTTATTCCAAAGTTGGGTGATATATGAAAGAAGATCAACGTTGAACGACTTTCTTGTCTGTAACTATTTGTAAATGTAAGATGTGTAAACAATTTAAATTTAAAAATTGTTACTCTAACAATTAAAATATTGGATGGTTGATGGCTTTCAATATAAGATTTTGACAGTAATGGAAAGTTACATTGTCATATTCTAGGGATGGTTTGTCCCAAGAATGGGTGGACATTTGACAATTCACCGTTGAGACGACTCTGTCTGAACCTATACTGGGTCGTTTAAAGTTTATTGGACATCGAGGAACAAGTAGTTGGTGGTTGATGGCTTTCTCATGATTTTCGACAGAATGGAAGTGATAGCTATTGGTCGATACGTTTGAGGATCGGTTTTCGCCCTTTTGAATAGGCTGGACAGTTTCAACTTGATGAAACTATGACATGGAGATCGAAAAGCTTTGGACAATGCAGGTACGGATTAGCATTTTTAAGGACGATAGCTGGAATACTCAGGGCCGTGCTTGGGGAGTCAAGTTTATTGATAATTGATTCGGAGCTTAAACGAAAGTGAATTTGGTTTAATAGCGAAAGGTAGATTTGGGCGACAAGCAGTTTGAGAATCATGCAAACATGAATTTGATGCAAAGTAATCGACAAAGAGGTTGGCTTTTTCAGCAGAATCAGTTACCCCGCATCCGTCACGAAACGTCATGGGAGGAAAGGAAGATGTACTAAAGTTTTTACTGATGGCTTTAGCTAATCACCAAAATTTACTACCACCCAAAGGACATGAGACTAATTCTTTGCATTTACGTTCTTCAAACATCTTTTTGGCCCGATGCTTTTGCAACTATTTCTTGCGGAAATCCTATAGTTGGCGATAGATTTATTTGATTTCCATTGGGTATAAAGTTTATGCTTTTGCGATCATGCATCAGTGCAAGCCCTATTAAACCAGGGTTGGTAACGGGCATGACCTACACGATTATATTTTTTGGGAATGTATAGTTCCATACCAACCAGGATAACTTCAGTTATTGAAAGAGCAATGTTTGAAGAGGAGGACCATTTAAACCAATACACACGCCAGGGGAAGGTTGCAAAAAATCTCGCAGTTCGTTCCAGTTAGCTGATGTAAAACGTCACATAGTTCTATATGTTTTCGAGTAACAGTGGGATTGGGTACAGAAGAAGTTATTTCGATTAGGAAGTGGTCTGATTGGCCAGTGGGGAAAGGACTCTTGTTTTATAGGCAAGTGGGTTAGTTGTAAGGAATAGGTCCAGCAGATGTGGAGTATGGTTAGGGTTGTCATGGATTCTGATTGGTTTGGAAATGATTTGTGTGAGATCACAGGATACCGCAAATGCTTCTGCACTGACCTGCGGGATTAGTAGTAAATGAAAAATGAAGACCATTGGAATTGTGGGCATTAAAATCTCCCAAAATTGAAATATCGCAAGATGCAAACTGTGATAAGAGGTAGTCTATTTTCAGACTAAGATAATCAAAAAGATCTTGGAAGTTGTTATCATTGGGAGACCTACACAAAAAAGAGTAGAATTTCACAAATTGGGGTCCAGAATGTTTGAACGAAATCGCGTGAAATTTGTTTCTTTCCAAAGTGGACGTCCTCTTACAACCTACGCACATACTCCGCCTTTAAGTCGAAAGTTAGAGTGGAGGTTGTATCTGGGAAATTGCAGGTCAAGCGAACGAGCGCTTCCAGGGGAGACTTGTGTTTCTGATAGAAATAGAATGTCCCGTTACACTTGTTCAAGGTGTTGGGGAACATCATTAAGATTCGAGCTGATGCCACGTATGTTGCAGTAATGAATCCGGATGTTGGTACTTTCGATGATCGATGTCGCTTAAGTTCTGTCTTCCCGGGCATGCGAATGGGGCAGAACTTTATTCCTAACAGATATTGCTTCTTAGTCTTGATTTTGGTATTGACGAATTTTTGCCCCCCCCCCAAAATCCTTGTGACGGATTGACGAATCGATGTGAGAGTGTGTGCGTCTCGCCCTACTCACCTGGGGTATAGCGTCTGTTTTAGAACTCGTCATTTTAAGGGTTTATCCGTTCAAACGCCACGCTTGGCAAGTGCGTGTTGTCGAGTACATAAGGGATAAAGGATAAAGTGGCCGACAGCCCCTACCGAGCTCAGAAAATTGGAGCACCAGTATTAAGGAGCCCATGGTAAAGGTGGTGGTATTGCACCGGGCGGCATTCCACCTATGAAGTTGTAGAATATTAGAACTGAAAAGAAAGCATTGCTTAGTTTACATTGCATCTATTCAAAAGCATCATACTTCGTATTTAAATTAAATTAGGTTGTTCCTACGCGAGTTGCTTCATTTATTTGAGAAAGAAAAAGTATTTAATTTAGAATTCCGATTACAAATTAGAGCTAGTTATTTGTTTATTTTATCTATTCATATGCTTTTCCTTTAGACTTTGGATTACGGATTCGATTCAGTTATTTATTTTTATCATTTAATCTAATAAAATGATTTTTACGACAATGCTTACGCCCGGGTTTGTTATAGAAAGGGGTATATTAAATACAAGGCTGTGCATTTTTATGAATGACATCTGGTCTATTTTTCCTACAGTTCAAGATATGTATTAATGACTGTTTTATACTCCCCGCTGCCGTGGGATAAAATAAGTTATTTTATCGGTTCTCTATAATTCATTGTTGTTGCAAAAATGTTTACCTGTTTGAGTGCAAGACAAAAGAGTGGTATTTGCCCTTTAAGTTTACTTTACAATTCCACTAGTTTAACACATCTGGTATGGGTTTAAAAGATCCGTATTTTTTCGTAGAAATACGATCCTTTAGCAATCCCAAATGTTATTTACGCGCCTTTTTTACACGTTACAGAAATTCTACTGGTTAGATTATTATTGTCTTTATCCATTATTAACATTCAAGTCGCTGGGTATAAAAATCTATTCAAAAACTCACCCCTACTGTACAGTAACCTTATTGATTTAGAAATTGACATTTTAATCACTAATCGAAGGTAGAGGCTGGGGCCACCCCAAACACGTCTTATCGCTTTAACGACCCGAACTACGAACGAAACTGACATATACGCCACCCTGTAGATAAATAATCAAAGTAATTAGTTGGATAATAATCTTATAAGATTCATAAGAAACGATAGGAATAGTAATTTTGAGGATAAAAACTCTCAGTAGAAGATTTATCAAAAGCCAGAAATATTGGTTTCCTGCTATGGGTCGGGGTAATTTCGGCAAAGTGGGGTAATTCGAGTTTAAATCATCATTTAGTGCCCAAATCTGTTGATGGCTAACAATTCTAAGAGTGACTAAATCCAAACCTAGGCTTTAATTTCTACTCAGATCAACTGTTTACATTATGTCTACTGTTGTTCTTTTGCCGTATTTTATAACAACACAAAATGTTGAAAGATCCGATTTAAATTTCAAAAAAGCAAACTTTTACAATGTGCATCTTACACTACAATCTGTCCAGAAACGAAGCGAAGGAAGGAAATGAAATTAATTAATACTAATTAAAAGTTGAGAAGGAACGAGGATATTATTTATTTGTAATATATTTTTCTGTTTTTAGATTAAAAGAATTTCGAGATTGATTAGGTAATTATTGATTGTTTGAATTATGAACTCCGTATTTATCACAAATTGCTAATACCTTTATCGACCACATTTGTAATAATTTTAATCTAAAATTATATTAAATAAAGTATGTACTGTATTTGGAATCACACTTTAAATACATTTTAATGTGTTGTTACTGATATATTGGAAATCAACACTAATTAAAATTATTCATATCTAATATAACAATGTGTTATATACATTGATATAATCTAAATAGTAAGAATCTATTAAGTACTTAATACAAAATCGTCCGCTATAATTAGTAAAACATGTGAACTATTTTAATTTATTCCCTGGCTTCGTTTCTGGACAGACTTTTGTAGACCAGACTGGACTAAATTTTACCACAGTATACTTAAATATTTATCATTTAATGTACCAGTACCGTCCCTTAGAAATAGAAAAAACTATTTCATCTACCAAAACCGCTTACCGTGCATCACGAAAACTCATTCGGAGTCTGCACTTATGTAATGAATTTTGCAAGATCTTAGATCTATTCAAAGACAATTTTCTACATTTAAAAATAAATGCTTAACAACCCTTAATTTATTAAAATGATCATGAAAGTAGATATGTACATATACAATATGTCCCAACGTTCAGAAAAAGCTCCATAACTTGTTTATTATTAGAGATATTGCCTTTTTCTTTTTGGATTATATCTGCGTTTTTACTGCACATTTTAAAAATATTACAGTTTATACACAGGGTGTCCCAATATTACACAAAAGTTCTGTTTTTTTTTAAATGGAATCTACCCAGTTTGATTTTATTTTTGGATTCTATGTTAAATTAGGAATCATTTGTACATAGAACGTTTTTGCCTATCTGTCATCAATTTTGATTTGTGGCGCTGTTTTGCACAATTTCGAAATGCAGAGGTCTGTTCAAAAATTCGTACCTTCCTAATACTTGCAGATAAGTCAAAGTAGTTTACCCCGTTTTAATCATCAATGTTTTCCGCATATTTTAAGTGTTTACTCAACAACCTGCTCAGTCGCATGTGTCTACTGTGATTTTTTAAACATGACCAATTAAAAATATCAAAAACTCATTTTTTTCAAATGGCACCCCCTATTTATTATTGTACTGGTCAAAAGTTTTTTTTATATGGTTTGTATAGTCCAACGTAAAAATCCAAGTTGCTATCCTAAAATAACTAAATTTCGAACTAAAAATCGAGTGGGCTTTACGTACAAAATAAACAAAAGTATGGAATTTCTTTTAATGTTGCAAAAAAATGCACAATTGAATTACAGAGTGAGGCAAAAACTGATACATGGCAAAGCAGCATTGACGGAATTAAGTAGAACAATTTAAAAACAGTAACAAATAACAAAAACGATACCATCACCATTTTCTTCAATACAAACCTACAGTCTTCATCTAAAAGAGTCTAACACGACTTAGCATATCTGCATTTATTAACCGGAATGTATCGTGTATTCTTTATTTCATGTTCTCCGCAGTTGTTGGTCTTAGTTTATATACCTTTTCTTTAACAAATCCCCAAAGGAAGAAATCAATCGGAGTAAGGTCGGAGGAACGAGCAGTCCAACTGATTGATCCTCCTCTGCCTATCCAACGATTTGGAAAGGTTTTATTTAAAAATTGTGGAACTACTCGATTATAATGTACAGATGCTCCATCCTGTTGCCGCCACACGATCCATCACATATGCAAATCCACATTTTCCATCAGAACTGAGAGATCATTTTGAAAATTCTCGATATCTGACCCCATTGAAAACATCGGACCTATTACTTGGTCCCCAAGAATTCCGCCCGCATACATTGAATAACCATCTGTTTTGATGATCAAGTGTGTGCATCCAATGAGGGTTTGCAGTCGCATAGTAATGCATGTTATGTCGATTAACAAACCCATTACTCTGAAATGTTACTTCGTCACTAAATAAGATTGTTTGCATAAAGTTCCAATCGTTATTAATCAAAGTGTCCATGGTTTCACAAAAATTTACTCGATTTTGAAAAGCATCTCCAAAAAGTTTAAGGTGGTAATACTCTTTAGATTCAAATCTATGCTTCAATCTTTCAAATGCATCACTTTGCGGCATTGTTACTTCTGGGTATTTTCGATTGTAGATTGTTTGAACAAATAATATAATAATACATTACGATCCGGTTCATCAAGACTATGTGCCATATTAATTAGTTCTTGACGAGTAAAATTCATCTTCAGACATAATCGTTACAAAAAAATGACAGATTGTAACATTGACAGAAGCCCACTCGATTGTGATTGTTTTAAGCGATAAAGTTTCTCGACATTTAGTTATTTTAGAATAGCAACAATGATTTTTACATTGGACTATACAAACCTTATATATTGATGGAAAGCTTGTCAAAAAAGCTTTTGATCAGAATAGTAATAAATAGGAGGTGCAATTTGAAAAAAAAAATGGGTTTTTGATATTTTTAAGTTTGTCATCTTTAAAAAATCTCAGTAGGCACATGCAACTGAGCAGGTTATTGAGTAAACACTTAAAAGATGCGGCCAACATTAAGGGATCAAACGGCGTCAATTACTTTGACTTATTTGCAAGGATTTGGAAGGTACGAATTTTGGAACAGAGCCCTGTATTTCTAAATTCTAGCAAAACAGCGCCACAAATCAAAATTCATGACCGATAGGTAAAAACGTTCTATATAAAAGTGATTTGTAATTGAGCATAAAAATAAAATCAAACTGGGTAGATTCCTTTAAAAAAAAACATGACTAGTGCTTTTTAATATTAGGACACCGTGTGTATAATGTACAATATTTTTTTAATGCGCAGCAGAAACGCAGCTATAATCTAAAAAAAAGTCAATATCCCTAATAATAAACAGCTTGTTCGGAACGTTGGGATATCATGTGTACATATACAGGTCGTCCGTTTTAGGAGTGTCTCTATGGGGATCTCGCTTAATCTTTAAGAGATTAAACAATCAGTCTTTAATAAGGATAAAGTTGCGGATTTTTATGTTGAACAATAATTTGAAAGTAAATTAGAGCTGTCATCTTTTGTTTTTGAATTATTACAAAAAATTAAAATTTTGGTTTTCTTTTTTAAAACCATTAAAGCTAGACATTTTAACATTTTAAAACATTGTGAAGGCAACATTTTTCAAATTAGGACTCTAAATCTGTCAATCGTCAATTTCTATGGAACTCTAGAGAAAAGATACAACACCCAACTTTGTTTTTTCTATGGAAAATTTTGGATTTTGCATTTCTTATAATTCAAGTTTTTTATTATCGAAACCTTTACAAGTGATGAAATCACATAATGAGTTCTTTCATACATTTACCGGCGCAACACTATTTCAAGTTTTTCACTAGATAATTTGAGAGGTGTTGTTTATGGAAAATAACAAACGTTGCGATTGTCATTTCATGAAAAATTTAAGGTTACTACCATGTTCTTTAGATATAATTCACGTTTGTGTTATTCTTGCCGCGAAAATCCCTTTTTCAAATGAAGAAAAAATAGATGTGGAGACATATTTTCAGTTTTATCCAGAGCGGCAACAACCTAATTTAAGGTTTTTTAAACTTATGGATAGAAATTTGAGTAGATGTGGTTCGTTTAATAAACCTAGACGAAATTATGGCGGTAGATCCAATGTACATGAATAGGAAAATCTTACAAGCGGTGATAACTCACCTGGTTTTATAACGAACAACTAAATATTAAGTTTTTTTTTTCATTAGGGACGAGAAAATCCCGTGTCAACGAGGGAAGTTCCAGATCAGCTAGACTTATTACACCAAGTCGTTTGGAGATCACTCAAAAACATAAGTACGGGCCTTACGCAATCCATGTTTCGCAAGTTCTTCATCCAGGAAATAGTGGTCGACGTATAGCTTTTTGCACATTTCTGATAAATCAGCTACAGAACAATCAAAATTTCCTTGATAATATCATACGATCTAATGCATGTAAGTTCACTAATGTAGCAATGTTTATTCGGTACAATGAGCATTACTGTTAGTTGAGAACCCACATCAGTTACGATAACGGCGAACGCAAATACTCTTTGGCCTTAATATTTGGGTTGCCTTTGGGGCGATACAGTAATGGGTCCATTCATGTATAAAGAAAATTTAAATGCCAATCGTTACCTCAATTTCTTAATGACGTTTTTAACGGACTTTATGAACAACAATATTGCTCTTCAGCGTTTAAATGCAATCTGGTTCCGCATAATGCTAGGAGGGTTAAGGAATACTTGTTGGAAATGTTTTCCAATGGAGTTATTGCTAATAACGGTGACGTGCACTGGCCAGCGCGGTCGTCCGATCTGTCTTCTCTAAACTACTATTTATGGGGGACAATAAAAAATAAAATTTATAAAACGTTACCAGCTGATCTGAATGAACTTCGCGGCAGAATTATTAACACTCTTAGATACGACATCAGGAGAAGGGTTGCCTCAAGAGCAATAACTAATCTAAGAAAGCGAGCGACGTTGTGCCTTGAAGTGGAGGGTGGCCAATTTGAACACTTGCTGTAATTTCTTTACCATTTTGTCTTCTTGTGTTTAATATTTTTCTTTTGATAATTATTATTATTTTCTGTGGAAACTTTGTTTTGTTATGTCAAAAAGGAACTGTCAAATTTTTCGTTAAAATAGTCGAATGTTGTTATCTTTCCACAGCACGCTTCTCAAAATTGGCAAATTGAAAATTTTGGCGTAAATGTAAGGCAGAACTATGAGGTGTAATACATCATTATCTTCAGCAAAAAAAACTTGATATAAAAATTCAAAAATCCAAAATGGCGCCTATAAAAAAACAAAGTTGGATGTTGTATCTTTTGCGTCTAGGGTCCCATGGAAATTACGAAAGACAGTTTTAGATTCCTTGTGAAAAAGATGCGACTAACGTTCAGGAATCAAACGGGTTAATTACATTGGTTTGTCTGCAATGATTTGGAATGTACCAATTTTTGAACAGGCCCCTACATTTCGAGATTCTGGCAAGACAGAGCCGCAAATCAAAATTGATGACAGATAGGTAAAAACATCCTATATAAAAGAGTGGAGACAAAATCTTGTCTCAACGAGGGCAGTTGCAGATCAGCTAGGCTTATCACACCAAGTCGGTTGGCGATCACTCAAGAAATGTAAGTATCGGCTTTATGCAATCAATGTTTCGCAAGTTCTTCATCCGGAAGACAGTGGTCAACGTCTAGCATTTTGCATATCCATAATAAATCAGTTACAGAACAATCTAAATTTCGTTGATAATGTCATATGGTCTGATGAGTACCAGTTCACTAATGCAGGAATGTTTAATCGACACAATGAACATTACTGGTCAGTGACCGCAAATACGCTTTGGCCTTAATGTGTGGGTTGGTTTTTTGGGCGATACACTAGTAGGTTCATTTATTTATGAAGAAAATTTAAATGCCGATCTTTACCTCAATTTCTTAATAACGTATTGGGAATTGAAACTGTGTACGTGTAGAAAACGTTCAATGGCCATAAAAAAGTTACTACGTGTAGTAACGTATTACTCACACGTCACTCTTCTTATGCTCTATAGTAGTAGAAAAGACATAATATACAACTTAGATGATAACGTCTATTATGCAGTCGTTTAAATTACGACACTCATTTGCTCGGTTGGTACAGTAATAAAACACTCGTGCGTGTTAGGCTATTTACGACGCTGATTATGTAATATACTATTATACATATATGCATACGCAGCGAACAATACGAAATACGTTTTCAGAAAAAACTCGACACTACATAAAAAAAACATACAAATTTATTTACAGCAATATTTTAACATTATTTTTACAATATTATAATTCAATATTGTACAGAAAAATATATATATATATATATATATATATATATATATATATATATATATATATAACAGTACCTCTCCGTCGCACACTGACGAAACTCGTGTACCATTTTCACGCAGCGAAGCTAGAGTAAGTCGGTCCACCTAACCTATTATACACCCTGGCTTGACGTTGGCACACATTCTCCTCACACTTATCGTAATTCCCTATGTATCTGTCTTTCTCCTACACATGTAGATCACTATTTGTGCCAGAACCGACATAGCTATACTACTATTAATATCATATCAATGACGGCTACTAAGGACGCAACGGATGGCTTCAACAGTTTTGAACATAATTTCACAATTCAACAAAAAGGAAAGGAAAGCAAAGTGTTTCATTCCCTCCCCAAAGGATCGGATTGATCGATATTTTTACGCTCCTTCAGCAACAGCAATGGATTCCCAGCATACATATATACATTACGTGTATATGCATAGTGGGATTAAAGATGGGTTCGGTCAGAATAGGATCCGCAGGAATGGAATTAGAGTTCCGAGGGGGAAGATACTACCCCAACATTCGCCCAAATAGCCGCACATGATGTGCGTATACGTATACAACTATGTGTATGAGGAGAGC
Source organism: Vesta saturnalis (assembly GCA_036346205.1). Taxonomy (NCBI): domain Eukaryota; kingdom Metazoa; phylum Arthropoda; class Insecta; order Coleoptera; family Lampyridae; genus Vesta; species Vesta saturnalis. The sequence continues at coordinate 556,947 of JARFJB010002351.1, read as the reverse complement.
CCCCTGAAAAAGCCTTATGTAAGGAAGACGGTAACGGAGATCGAACCCCTTACCTTTCGAATGATAAGTAGATTGTATTACCACTCGTCCAACAAACTCGGTGTGTAATATACAGAAGAATTTATTATGATTTTAAAATAGACCACAATTTGGAAAGCAACTGATTTTGAATTACAGATTGTTAGTAGAACTGTTAGAATCACATGCAGCACACATCATTATTTTAAAAAGTACTCAATTATCTATAAAGAACAACCGGAAATTAACTAGCCTGTTTAAAAATCTGACTATTTTAGTCTCCATTGCCGACTTCTCTTGTATATAACCGGTTAACGTATACACCCGAGTTACCTCGGGTAAGTCCACCGTTTCCATTTTCGGGCACATAAAATTTATTCTGTTACCATTGCACCTACCCGGTTAAGATCGTTCCAATCCCACTACAGCTTCCCCACTCGATTGGCCCATCGACTGAATTGTTGTTGCGGTGTGATTTTAATTAAGTATTTCCTCTGAAGTGAGACAAGTACGTTATTGTAGCGCTTGAATGTACGTATGTGCTGCAGTCCGTCGACGTAAAAATTATTTTTACAGTTTATAATTCAATATAAATTCTGATGAGGAAACGTTATGTGATGATTCAGATGACTCAAACATCGAAGAAAATATTCAAGAAAGTAGGTCAGATACATGTCTCGATATTTCTTCAGATAATACCTCATACTCCGATGGTTCTGTTGATATGTCTATCATGCGTACTTGGTGCGAATTACCATCTAATGCTGCTGCACCATTTTTTTCATTTACGGCTCTTCTAACTATAAATGCTGAAACTACTGACTGGAACATACTGCAGTTTTTTGAACATTTTGTAGATGATGACTTCATTGGACAGATCGATACCAACCGGTATGCAGAACAACAAAAAATAGAAACAAATGGTATCCGGTAACTTCTGAAGAATGAAAGTGTTTGTAGGTCTTATTATATTGCAAAGTGTTATAAAAAAACCCGAGGTACGGCAATATTGGTCCAAAAATCCATTACTCGCACACCCTTCTTTACAAAGTGTATGAGCAATAAGAGATTTGAAGAAATAAGCCAAAATCTTCATTTCTCGAACAATGGAGATTATGTTGAAAGAGAACATCCAAACCCGAAGTTGAATAAAATTTGGCCCATGTATAAAAAATACTTGCAATATTTCGTAACGCAGTAACTCCTGAAGGGAAATTACCATCGACGAAAGCCTTTTATTATATAAAGGACGGCTTGGCTGGATACAATAGATACCCCTCAAACTAGCTCGATTTGGAATAAAAACTTATCTTCAGTGTGACTACAAAAGTGGTTATATTATACTACTTTATAATATATAGTGGAAAGCAGACGAATCTCAACCCGGCGTATAACGACTTACCAGTTACATCCCAGGTAGTGATGGCTTTATAACAACAATTGCTAAATCAAGGATATTGTTTGACCATGGACAATTCGTATAATTCGCCGCAACTTGCAGACCTATGTTTTCGGAACGCTAAAAACTTTAAAAAAGAGGTACCAAAAGCACTAAAATCTGAAAAGCTACAGAAACGAGAACTGATTGCATTCCAAAGAGGCAAAGTTTGTGCGCTCAAGTGGAAAAATAAAAAGGAAAATAATTTGATTTCAACTATTCACGCAAATATTTATGGAGAGGTAGAGAAAAGATCGGAGGTAAAAGTTAAGCCTAAGGTTGTCTTCGATTATAATCATACGATGGGAGGAATGGATCGTGTCGATCAACATTTAGCAGATTACAGTCTACCAAGAAAGAGAGGGGGAAAAATACTACAAAAAATATTTTTTCATTTGTTGGATTTGGCTTTGTGGAATTCTTTTGTATTGTTTCGCAAATCTGGAGGAACCAAATCAGCCTTGAATTGTAAAATAAAGCTCATTGAGCAAATAATAGAAAAATATTCTCCTGTAGAAAAGGACGACCTTCGGTACAACTCCCTCCGTTTAGGCTTACAGGGCGCCATGTTTCTGAATATATTCCACGAAACGAGAAGAAAACAGATCCTACACGTCAATGTGAAATATTTAGCAGAGTTTGAGATGCACGTGGCAAGAAGATTCGCAGAGAAGCTCGATATTACTGCCCTGATTGAGATGTGCCGTTACGTGTTACTACGTGTTTTAGAGTGTTTCATACTGTTACACATATTTAGAACTGGTATTATTATTATTCACTTAGACTTATATTTTTTTATGTAGTATCACAATGTTTTATTTTACCTGGTTCTTTAACCCGAGTTGACTCTAGTAAGCACATGCGCTATATCAGCTTTTCGAACTTCTTCTGTTGAAATTCCTTGCGCATTGCCTTGGGCTTAGAAATATTTACTTCTGGTAGCCGTATTTATCCTATCAAAGTCTTGCTCGTTCACTCGATTTCTAATGGTTTCTCTAATCTCGTTGGATTGGTGTTCGAGCTGGTACTTTCTGAAACGGTGATGTCTGATTCGTTCTTTGACTAACGCTTCGCTAGCTCTCTTTACGATTAGTGATATTTTCCGGCTGTGTTTCAGAATTTTGATGTTGAGTCCGGTGGGTATTATGATGTTATGACGGGCTTTGTAGAGGAAGGTTAGGTGGTTTTCCTCTAGTGCTAGCTTGCTCATTGATGTTTCAAGCTTTCTGAAAAGTTATTGGACGTCAGGGCCGTATCGAGTTACTAATTCTGTATTATAAGTGTTTTGTAACTGTGGTTTCATATTAGTTGAGTTGATCGGTCTATTTACACAGTTTTTGCCTTTTGAGCGCAACGTTTCGGAAGCGAACTCTACTTCGGTCATCAGGCTTAGCCCTGAGAAGGACTGTTTTCGCACTTGAGTTGAATTCATATGTTATATAATTTTTTCCAAAGCACTTGACTACTCTCAGATTCGAACTTGGTACCTTTCACTTATTAGTCTGACACCTTTATCACTGAGCTATTGAGTAATCCAATGTATGTTTTTAGAACTTATGCATATAGTGCGTCCAAAATTGGTCTGTGAAGTATTGCTATCTTGGAAACTATAAGAGATCGTAAGACGGTTAAATGGAGAAAGTTTTAGAGAATGAGCCCGCTAAAATTCCATTCTGAAATCAAGGCTATCTCAAATACTTTTCAAAATAAAACTGAAAAACTGAAAATCGACAATTTTTATTTTTAGCTATATCTTTTATTTGAACAGATATAAAAAAATAAATTACACTTTGCCATTGCCACTTTTTATCCTCTATTGATTGGCGACGGAAAAAAAATTAATCCGACGTTTCGTCGATTAGAGACCATCATCATATGGGGCGGAAATTAGCTAATGGTATAAAATGATTCCTTTTTTTATTCTAAATCCAACGATGTATAACACTTAATGATAATTCGACGTTTCGACCCTCATTCTTTACAGTTTCAAATATTTCTTTTTTTTATGAAACATTTTTGAAAAAAAAACTACCAAAGCAATTTATTCTGCAACTGTACATTTATTTCCACTCATAATTCATAATAGGACGTTTCGACTCATTAAAAGCATCATCAAGTAATCTCTTATGAGCAGTAGCCAACTATTCCAAGATAACTATTTATTGCGATATCGAAAAAGCCTTTCGAAAACTTGTCTTAAAAATACTCAAATTTTTACTTGGTAGTTATTCATAAATAAATTGCTCAAGCAAAGGAGTGAAAATAATGGGAAATATTCAAAAAACACATAGTAGTTATTAGGGTATTATGTTAAACCATAAAATTATGACTAAAAAGTAATTAAAAACATTTTTAGCAATGAATCATACATTTTACAACGCTACAATATCAAATAATTTTTATTATGTTTTATATTAATATTAAATGTATTTTACAGGATAATTATAAAACCGACATTAGTTCTACATACTATTATTCAAGATGTCGACTATTTTTTTCAATGCACTATTCAAATTTTTTTGCGACAGTTCTGGTTACTCGACGTATTGTATTACGATTAATATTTTCAATAATATTAATAATTCGATGTTCCAGAACTTGCCTATTTTCTGGGGGATCAAATTCATACCCCTCATTTTTGACATATCCCTATAAATAAAAGTCTAATGGGGTAAGGTCTGCAGACCTAGTCAAAGAACGAATCAGACATCACCATTTCAGAAAGTACCAGCTCGAACACCAATCCAACGCTTAAAATTTCATTATGATATCTCAAGCTGTTTTGGAAAAATCTAATTTTGACTGTTTTTTAAATTAAACTTCAACACGCTGTAGATTGGTAACGAAGCGTTTGCGGACCTATGTTTATAGGAACTTTATTGTATAAAATGACCTGGGAAATCACCCCTTTAATATTGCCATCTTCTTTAAACACCCTGTGTGTGTGTGTATATATATATATATATATATATATATATATATATATATAATGTAACTGTTTGCGCAGTGTATTGCGCTTAAGCTCTTCGCGTATTATTGAATCCATATGGTTTCATTTCCACACAAGCTTTGGCTTATTGGATTTTCTACTAGTGCGATGTATGTGGCTCCTTTGAGTTTCCGACGGGTTGTATTCGCATCCTTTGCCACTATCTGTATGTTACCCATTGGATGCGGTGGTATTCGTTCCACACATGTTCGGCGATTCTTGATTTTTCTGTTACGCCCTTGCTGATGATGTACTTATGTTCCTGCGTTCTTACTTGGAGCGGTCTACTGCTCTCTTCTGTGTATGCTCTGCCGCATTCGCATGGTAGGTTGTATACACAATTGTTGGAATTCTGATTTTCATTGTATAGTTTGGTTTTATAATGAAAATCGCATTCGAACTCGAAATACAATTGAAAGAACGTTTGGAGTTTTGAAAAGATGTCCAGCTTTATACCATGGACTTAGGTGTAAAGTTGAAACATCTATGGTAATTATTGCCGTTCTTCATAACATTGCAGGAACTATGAATGACAACAACCCACCACCTCCAGGTGGAATAGGTACCAATGAATTCAATTATCTAATAGAACAACGACAAATTCCTCAAATCAACGTCCAGTAACATATTAAGTATGATGCGAGAAATGATTTTATGAATTATTTTTCTAATTTATAAAATGAGATTCTGTAAATTTCTTTCATTAAATATTACTTTTGAAATCGACACACATTAGTCTGTGAAAACTAGTTTTATTCATTAAATACGGCTCAAGCTAACCATTTTTATGTACAGTTTTAATTATTCTTTTGTTCAAGATTTTTTATTTCTAATTCTAACTTTTTCAATTTTAAAGTACTTTCTTTTCGAAATGCTTGATTTGAGCATCAACTAAGGCAATTCTTTTTCTAGCAGTAAGTCGTATTTTTTTGCCACGTCAGACGATGTTAGTGATCTTTTATTTACATACAAATAATATTCGCAAGCAAATGTATCTACAATTTCAATGCAGTATACAAACCTTTTTGCCTTCCATTACAACATATATGTCCTCATAGTGTTCGTAATAAGGTCATATTCGATTTCATTATTCATTTCAGTGCATTTACGGTGATGGGTTGTTGAACACAGTCATCATCAAACTGGTTTGAATGACCTAGCAAGGTTTTTTTATTTAACATTTCGAGAAGTTCATCTGAATCTTCAGTTTCTCTTACCTTTGCTGGTGGTCTTCCTCCGGTAAGCATTAGTTGTTTATTCTCATCCACAAGATTTTTCCGTAATTCTTTTTTCCGGTTCTCATAACATTTTTTAGACTATTCGTGTTCCTATGAGTTAAACTGTTTGCAGTGGCGTTGAAATCTATTTCTATACTACGCCAAGCTTATTCCTTTAGCAGCAACTGAAGGCCTATCGGTTTTTTTATCCATATTTATTTGCTATAATTTTTATTAAATGATTTTTTCCATTGTAGAAAATTTGGCACACGAGTTTTCCTTTCGCACATTATCAACACTTAACGGTATATTTAAATAATGTAATAACTTGATGAAAGTGATGAACGGATGAAATAAATACAAAAATTTATGAATGAAAAAATATGCCAGGTACAAAACCAGGTAGTATTATAAATTACAATCGAACAAAAATAATTGATTAAGCAAAGATTAATACTTGACCCAACGGACTTAAAACATCACCTTCTTCATTATTTTTTAGGTTGAGTAAATTAAGTTAGTTTCTGTTTATCTGTCAAAATACTGCGAATATTGCAACGTTACCACGTTTCTTTGTGGCTTAGGCAAGCTCGGCTTACCTTTCTGCGGTGCATCTGACTTGATTTTAAGCCGGGCTTAAAATATTGAGCGCGCTTTCGTAAGCTCGACTTAAGGAGAAAACGGTACAAACGACCATCAATAATAATTTTAAGTAGTTAATGTCATAGGGCCCCAGAAACTATTTTATTAAAAATAAGCTACATGTAATTTTGAGAAGATTCCTATCTCTCTTTCCATGTTTTTCAGTCTTTAATATACGTGTTTTAAAAAATACTTGTTATATTAACTAAAAAATCAATTTGTTGCTAAAATGAGATGTGCGAAAATTATTAGAGTACTTTTTTTATTGGTTTCATATTAATCCTATGTGTTTAATTTTAGCGCTATTTTAAACATTTTATTTTGTGAGCAAGTGTATGTAACCTTAGTACATTTTTCCCTTGTGTCTCACCTTAACCAAAATATTGTTTTATTTTTATAATAATTTGTATAAAAATTTAAAGCATTATTTGTTATTTGTTTCATATAAATTTTGGTGTTCAACGCTTGTTGCTATTTTGAGTACTTTATTTCTAAAACATGCCAGTAATTTTAAGAGTGCCTCTTCTGCTATACTTCCTGCATTTTTCTTAATTTCGTAAGATGACTAGCTTTCTATACTCAACTTTACCAAAAAGTGCTTTCATATAATTCAAGACAGTCAACCAGTGTTGCGATAAAAAAAGGAATGAGAAGAATTTTTTTTCAGCATTTACTTTTACATAGTGCACGATATTACTCCAAGTTTATGTTTAAAATTTCGATTCAATACCTTTAACGGTTCCTAAGAAATGGAAAATAAATCGATTTCGGAAATTTACTTTAACACACTGTATCTCGAAAAGTATGCATTTTCGGACCTGTGTTTATAGGAACTTTTCTTCAAATTTTAGGATGAGGAATCGCCCATTGCAGAGTGACCGTGCAATTTTCCAACACCCTGTATACTAGCGATGATAGTCGCAACGGACAAGTAAAACATGGGGTCCAGTGTTAGATAAGCGGCGAGGGGCGCAACCTTAGCTTTTGGGAAAATGGGACCCTAGCGGAACCCTAAATGAGTGCTGCAGCAAAGGAGTACATGTTAGAAATGTGGCCTACCGGATCCCCAGCTGTTTGAAATGGGGCTCAACGCGGAGCCACTGTCGTTGGCAAAGGGGAACCACGCGCAAACAAGGATAAAGGAATTTGGAAATAAATGGACCAAGATGATGTGTGCAAGACCCGAAATTCTGGAACCGAAGCCAATAAGCTGCAATCTTTTGTAAACTCGCAGGGTGTTACAGGCTAAATACTCAGTAGAGAATCCAGCCCGTGAAGGCAATTTGTGCCACGGAATAGTTCAGTTTAGATATGTAATTTGAAATACATCAGTGTTGTCGTTCTGGAGTTATCGTGGATACCAACATACATCTACACATCACACGTACCCACGCGCGCAAGCACGCACGCACGAACGCACATACATACCTACATACACACATACTCACACACACACACACACACACACACACACACACACACACACAAATTTCCAAATTGTGCCTCACATAGAAGGTTATTAATCAGTGGTGTAGGGGGTTCTTAATTAATGTTGTAAAATGGCACTAGACGCAACTCTAACAACGTCAAATTCGGGTAAAAATTGTCAAAAAGACGCCACCTGTTAAACACATTTATAGCGGGAAAACGTCATGGACAGATCTTAAATTGGCCTAACAGGAAACCGAAACGTTGACTCAAAAATAAACTACTATATTACTAAACATTCTACTCGAAAAATATTTACGTAAAGTTCACCTAAACTTCAACATAGTCCTAAGCTTCATATAAAAGCCGCAAAACGCGATAATAAAACCCAAAACTCATTAAACATTTCGATAAACTCAGCGCTAAAATTATTGGCTCAAATGCCCAAAAAACAATAATTAATTATACAATTTCAATACGCCCAACAAAACTAAACAGACACGATCAAAGATTTATTAAACCTTAAAATTAAATAAACGCCAAAGTCAAGATGTAATACCTAAATTAGAAGCAAATACACAGCTTCCCCACCACAAATAGAACAAATTTGCTTACATGTATGGCAAATCAGGCACTACGGTGCCTTCAATCGATAGGATGGTGCCTACAAAAATGTTTGTGACTTCTCGTGACACCCTCGTATGCAAAATCAAATAGCTGTTCGGTCAACGACCGACTCACACATGATTACGTTACTTTATATTCTAAACTTTTTTTTTAGCAAAAAATAAAATAGACGCTCAATTCGAGAAATTCTCACTAGTCCTTACGTTAAAGCTTAATGAAAGTTCAATTATATCAACCAGATCAGAATCACATCTTTCAAATTATTGCGTTAACGCTTGAATTACACAAAAATCAACATGAATTACGTAGTAATGTAAGCGTTGTGCGAAAAGATTAAGGTTAAACATGTGTACAATCAAAAAAAATAACACTCACTTAACAAACACTATACATATATTGAAATGTAATAAAAATTAAAGTAAACAATTGGTATCTTGTCCGCAACACATTGAACATAATTTGTATAGTTAAATTTCTAATAAAACTTATGTAAATTGAGTCTTGCAAGGTCAGGTAACCCAAATTTATCTACCTTAAATAAATAAATAAATAAATAACACCAAAAAAATAAATCGTAACAATCAGAAAATCTCATTGAACACATAAATTTGTAATATGTAATTTTGGCTAGCGAAATCAAAATAAAATACAGATAAACATCATCTGAGTTGATATCTAAACGTTACTTAAATACATAAACAAATGGTATATTACTCCTCTAAATAAGTACAAACAAGCATTTTATTAAAATCACCCACACACATAAATTCGGAAAAACATGTTTACCCCGCAATGCATCAAAATAATCAATATAACTTCCTTTTCTTTTACACAACGACACGCCGATGGACCTTTTGATATTTTATCGACGAAACCAATGACCCATTTAATTGATCTCTTACGCAAACTTCATTAACGGCAAAAGTTTAAACCAAAAGCGATGCTCTGCGATCACTTCCGAAATCGATAGAAAAATACCTATCTGACCTTCCCAAATTTATATTTAATTTTAAATACCTCATTCGAAATATCTTAACCATCGCAAAAAACTTATAACCAATTCACTCTTCAATACGAAACAAAATATTTTAAATTCTTAATTTCGAAATTCGAAAAAAAAAAAAAGGACCAAACTATCTAACGGGTGTGGCTTAAAATTTGCACAGTGCGACAAGGTTCGTCCATAAAAAAGACATTGAAACACTGGTCCAAAAAGAAGGGGATGAAAATGAGCCGAAAAAGAAGATGATAAAAATAAGGGAGATAAAATCGTAGTGACTGAAGCCAATCTTTACGTTAATTGCAAAGAAATCGCCTTTCCAACACGAAAACCTCTTTACCGGCGGAATACACAAATGTGTTTTACCGACAGAAAAATCTTCTTTATTAACCAAAAGGCAGAACTCTGTTTTATCGACAGACAAATATTCTTAACCGACAAGTTAGTTTTGTCTCGGCTAAAGCTGCAGCAAGTCCCCATTAAGACGTGGTACACTCGAGAGATAAAAACTACGAAGTAGAGAATGGTTTAAAGTAAGGGATAAGAACTGGTGCCAAAATAAGATGGGATTTACAGCAGATAAATAACTATTCCAAAAAGTAGATGGCAGAACGTAAAGCATGAAAAATGAACAGCAATAGGATATAATAACAATAAAAGTGTATTTATCGGTAAATAGTTTGCGTTTCACCAACAAGTGACTTACATCTAAGATAAAAGGTCGATATTTTACTATTGCATGGCAACCGTCCTTTTAGAAGCTAACTGTGAATGATCGCAAATGTAAGACAGTGATTCTAAAAATGCCTCTATCACTGCACAGAAGTTGGAGAATAGAATTTCCAACATTTATGGTAACCGATGTTAGTTAATTAATTAGTCACTTTAATAATTTTATATGTAATTAAAAGGGGTGTACTTTAACTTGACACCCTGTATCTTCCAAACACTTCATTCTAGTTTCAAACCAAAAACGTATGTCATTGAAAGCCGTTTCTAATTATCCCACCGATTGTTCTATTTAGAATTTTCAAAGGGGTTACGACCGCGTTTAGTACGTTGAGGGGTTAAACTCGATAATAATGGCCTCTTTCAAATAAGATTGAGATTGGGGTGTTTCTCTGTGTTTTCAAGAAATCGTAGAAATTATCGTGTTTGTTTGCCCAACTGTGTAAGTATCTACATATAAAGCCTAAAAAATATGTACAATTTTCGTACTGTTTAATGTGGGCCGTACTGTATTTCATGTTTGCTTAAACATTAATTGTTTGATGATTTTGCTATTTTATGTTATGGGATATTTTTTATCTTATTAATTGTAATGTAATTTTACATTCATGTTTTTTTAAACTTTAGCACCGAATTATTCTCCCACGTACTGCCGGAACGTATTTTTTTTACCTCGGAAACCACAGAGCATTGTTCATTTTCTTCAAACATTGTTTGAAGTTGCACGTTCTCACGTTATAAAGTACGAATTCAGTTATGAGTACTTTTATTATAGACTATAATTCTGTAGTTAATATCTTAAACCTGGGATAATATTAATTGTTTAAATCCGTTTTTATGATCAGCTGTGAAATGAGATGATCAACAAAACAGGTAAATTGAAACTTTGTTTATATTAAGGACGTCATTATCGATAAACTTCATAGACATAAATTATGGTAACATTAAAAAAAAATTAAACACACACACACACAATATATATATATATATATATATATATATATATATATATATATATATATATATATATATATCAATTAGATGTTACTCATGTTTTGTAATATGTTACCTAACCACGTAAAACTCTGAAAATTCATTTCAAGGACTTATGAGATAAAAAAGTAATACTAACGTCACTAGTATAATCAAGAATTAATGCAGAAGACAATATAAACACAATTGGTGATTTTAAATTACATCAAATTTGTTTTTTATCTATTCTTATGTTTACCGTAAAATTATATAGCTTCAAGATTATATGTAATACGTCTTAATTCCTCATGATCATTAAATTATTAACTTTCGTAAAGTCCCCACTTCGATATTCCTTATGTTTTACTATTATAATCGTTCATTCAGTTGACAAATAAGAATCAGGTTGAGACTGTTGCTTATTTTAAATAAAATTATATTTATCATAATCGATTTTATTAAACGTACTGTTACCGGAAACAGTAAATTGAAGAAATTATTTTCGCAACGTTTACTGTTTTATTCCGATTAATTTAGAGTTACATGACGTGCGGCTTCTATCAATTATTGCTCTTAAATTCCTAAAAGCCTGCGTGAATATTTGTGTCATGTTTGATATAAGTGTTTAATGACTTTGTGCATGTGACGTAAAATAGAATTTTACTATTAAAATGAGTGAGTATACAATCATGCTTATGAATGCATTCGCTAAAAAAGGGGAATCTAGAAAATGTCTGCATTTCCCAAATTTTAGTAAAATATATGACGTGTCAAAAAACATTTCAAAAATGAACATGGGTATTATAGTTCCAGGTGGTATATGAACGCGTAATCAAATGTTTCTATTGCAGGTCATCGTAGATGTATGGTGGATTAGTTTGCAAATTAATCTCCACATTCCATACCTAAACCAAGTAAAAATTTTATTACAATTATGATCTAGTTTAGTATGAAAGCAAAAACTTTTTTAAGCCAGTCCTGACATTACAATTAAGTGTGAAAGATATATCAAATTCTTGCCCATTTTACAAAGTACGTATGTGTTTATTTTGATTCAAAACTGGAATCTGTGATAGATTAGCTTTTTGATACGTTACAAAATGTAAATAGTTGTTTTTGGAAATTTGAATTCTACTTTGCTCCTTAATTGTGCCCTAGTTAGCTTTAATAAACTATTTAACGGAAACAAGAAAACAGTAGGACACGTACTACTGATTAAACTCGAATTTACCCTAAACTCGTGACCTACAAAAAAAATTTTTTTTTGGCTGAACAGTATTTACAGTTTACAGCTGTTACAGGTATAACTGATAAATCTCTTTGCAAAGGCTAACAGACCTCGAACGTTGTCAACATTAAATTATTAAATAAATTTTAGTCCGGTATGTTTAGTTCATTAAATGGTCTAGTACCTATGATAACTTAGATTGCCTCGTAAACTTATTGTACTTCAATTAAAACCAAATTAAAAAAAGCTAATATTGACTAACGAGTTATTTATGTTCTAACCAGATCATACTGGTCATTGCACCGATTTGTAGAGTAGAATTTTTATTTTTGTTACATCCCATTAAACACATACATGTTCTTAAAAGTGTTATCAACGTGTAATAGGTTGATTGATCGCCAGTTATGGATTTGTCTGCAAAATAAATATTGGTGAAAAATGTTCTTTGCTGCTTTATCGTTTTGTTATCTTAAGTATTGTGTCAAAAATCCTAGTTGAGTTTGTTCTTGGTAAAATAGTTATTTAAGGTTAAAGATCGCAGTAATAAGTTTTTGCCAAATATCTCGTGATCATTAAATGGCCTAGTGATCTATAGATTTTAGGTCAATTTTAATTATAGCAAATAATTGCACAAAAAGTATCTTATATAAAATTTACGTACGACTAATAGTTTTCGAAATATGAGATTGAGAAAGTTTAGACATTGGGTAGGAATGCATTCATTTCCGCACTTGAGATGCAAGGCGCGGTGTCCGGGGTAAGTATAATCCATGCGTCATATGATTATTTACTTTTTTCCTTATCTACTTTATGACCAACTTCCTCTTTTCCTTATTCTTCGTCCTCTTTCTCTGCTTCTTTTTCGTCATCACCATTTTCATTACTATTGTCGTCTACAAACTGCTATGCTATCTGCGGATAGCATTGCGATAGGGTGCACTTGAAATTATGCTGTTGTATCTGCTGTAGAGACTTGCGAGCGGCATTGAAGCATGACTGTCCACGTAAAAAACCATAAATTTTGGAACATAGTAGTTCCAATTTTCTGTACAATTTGAACCACAAGCTTTTGTATAATTGCAAAAAATAGTTCCACTGGTGCAGAAGAAAGTAGCGTGAGAATTAGCTTCAATAAATGGCTATTGCGGGCCTAACCTGCCTATTGAGAATCTAAATTCCCTCTCAGACATGTTTAAACCTGATAGCGGACTCTAAACAAATGCTGCTACTGTGGATGGAAGTGGTAACTTTGCAGACTTGTTAAACCTTGCACATGTATCAAATCCAAATTATCTGTATTTATCCAGTGTAGTTTCTGTGTTTAGATTTCCATACATAAGAGTTATTTTAGTTCGTGTACGAATTGTTAACCTTGCATGTAAACCTTAATAATTTACATACATACTACGTATTGCAGGGTATGCATGCATGCAACCAAATGATCACGAGATATTCCAGAAAAACTTTTTGAGACCTTTGACCTTGACCGAGCTAGCTCGATCTGTGGTGCTTAGTATTCGAGAGGTAATGGGTTTGATCCCCGTTACCGTCTACCTTGTATGAGATTTTTTCAAGGGGTTTTCCCTCATACATACATAGCGGCATTATCACTGCATATACACACATCATGCGAGTTTATTTAGGCGAATGCTGGAGTAATACCTCCCCTTAGAACCCTAACTCAATTTCTTCTAATGTTATTTTGAGCGCACCTATCTTTAATACCACCATACATATATACGTAATGTATATTATATATGTATGCTGGTAATCCATGGCTATGGCTGAAGCAGCGTGAAAAGCTCGAGCAGCCCGCGCTCCTCTTCGGGGAGGGAATGAAACACGTTGCTTTCCTGTTTTTTAACCATGAAGATAATATTTATAATACCAACATAATTACGTTTTTTTTTTGTTATTTTGTAACAATTCTGGCGTTATAACGTATTGTTATCGAGTATTACCCTGAAAACTGGAAGTAAGGCTAACCAGTGTGGGGAGCGAGCGGTGTAGGTGCCCGTTTTTAGGTACCCGCGCCACTGACTAACTGCAAAAACCAAAATTATTTTATTTTCTTATATTATCCGAATATATAAAACTAGCTTACATACATTAGAATATTATCACGCAATTAGCACATACTTTCGTCGCGAAATTCAAGTGAAGACAAGGTTGGAAGTCCTATTTTGAGTTAAATACTACCCTTGCAATAGCTACCCCCGACTAGTGAGAAAAGTAAAAAAAAACTTGTTTCATTGTACTTGCGTTGCAACAACCGATCGTACGAACAGATTTCTGTATGAGTAATAGGTACATTAATAAAGTTTAGTGGATATAACTAGTCGAACAAGGTAAAATTGTGTAAATATATGACAATATATCGATTTCTTTATTTACTTCTATTTTTGTTGTTGTAGAGCTCGTATGTTTTTTCTTATTTTACGTTTACGAAATGCAAATAAGTTTCATAATTTTTTTGGTTAATGAAACAACGCTATATTAAAACACAAGTATCATAAGTCACTTTTCCAATTGGGACACTTTCGCTACGCTCCTCGGGGCTTAAACCTGGATACGTGTACCAAGTGACTTATGAAACGTGGGTTTTACGTTATTTTTTCTATTGAAGAAAATAATTTAAAAATATCAACACAATTTTCACTAAAACTGACGAATTTCATTGAATAGAATTTTAGATGTTTGGGTTAGTCATACCTATAATAATGACATTATAGGTTTAATCTCACATGGGGCGGTAAACAAAGGAACATAGGATGGGCATAGGACGAGGATGGTGTCGATGTGTGAAGTCATCATAGCTCATGTGAATAGGTATTTAAAAATGGTTTAAATATCACTTTCAATGTCAAACTGCTAGAGCGCTGGTGGTGTAGCCGTAGGAGTTGTCTTCCACGCTTGTGGTGCGGGTTCGATTCCCGGCTCGTGCACTTTATTTTTCTCTTAGGTTACTGTAGTTTTGTTTATCTAATCTACTTTTGTTAGGGTATTGTAGTTTTGTTTATCTGATCTAGTACTTCTAGATTACAGTAGTTTTGTTTATCTTATCTAATTGTTAGGTTACAGTAGTTTTATTTTTTTTATCTAAAATATATGACGTCACACATCGGCACCATCCGCGTCCTATGTTCCTTTGTTTACCGTCTCCTTAAACTCACAGTTTAAGAATGTTACATAATGTTACATTCCTTTATTCATTCTGTTACGGCGCAATAATAATAGTCAAGTTGCTTTGGTATGTGTGAATCCTTGCGATATTGCAGGCTCACGTTCCATTAATATAAGTAATTTGATTGTAATCTCATTATATTTAGAATTTACATCAGTTCTACATACATAAAGACAAAATTTACATCGATTGGGGCTTGAACCTTGATGGCGCAGTTGGTTAGCGCGGTACTCTAGCAAAGTACAGGTCGTAGGTTTAAATCTTACTCGAGGTAAACTTTTTATTTATGTATTTAATAAAATTAATAATAATTTTTAAACACATATTTATGTTTATAGTATAATTTGAATCATTTAATCGAATAAAACTGATCTATACTTGTACTCATTAACAGATTCTTATTAGAAAAATCTGGAACACTGAACCTGTGGCAGGATCTGTAACAAACAAAATACGCTATCATCATCAGCGGTCGACTAGTCGACCGCTGATGATGACAGCGTACCTGTCGAAACGCGTTCGGTGTTTTTTAATTTTGTGTGGTACATGGGTGTATTTTGTTTGTTAAAGTTTCTTATTAAGTTAGGTTCATAAGTCAAGTATCACTGAAGACGTTCATCAGATAATAATGGAGTTATATCCTATTAAATTATCTTATCAAAAATATAAAACATATTGCATACTTTTGCAAAATGCGACTTTATATATTCTCCTAAAATATTATATGAAAAAAATGATATATTTGTTTTAAAAAAAACTTTAAAAGTTATCAAACCATACCTATGCATACACAGTCATTTTACTCTTGAAAATGTACTTTCTAAGGTAATTAAATATTTATAAATATACGCTATTCAACCCACCAGTCGTTATACGTCATAGCTTAAAACTCACTAAATCAGTTACGTAGTAATCAGCGTTGTCAAGGGTACGTGTTGTCGGACTGATTGCTTACACATATTTTTAGGTTAGGAACAAATACTGTATACCTATTATATGTAATAATAAAATACAACAATTTGGTTTAGAGAAACGATTCTTGTTATCTATTGCTAGAACCAGACCAATCTTATCCGGGGCAATACAAGATTGCTTAAGTATGCTGTATGTCTGAAGTGCAAGGTATGATTTACTCATATGCTTTGGATCAGAATACAGAAAAAAACATGACCATGTAAAATATAATAGGTTCTGATTCAGTTTGACTTTCTGAACTGCTTAGTCCTACATTTAGTATGAGAGGGGCAATATTGTCCAAGCCTAACGCCTTTTCACGATTCCACCACCTTATTATTTCTTCGTTAACATGAATTATACTGTTACGCCACATAGTAGGCGTCGTATGGTTAAGTGCTTCCTGCCACATTTCCATGACCTTATTAGCCCCATAACCGTCTCTCCCAATGTGCTTATTATAATAATCCTTGGCTATCGACCAAATATTTTCAATGGTAGCGTGGCAGTCTTAAAACTTGATGTATATACTTAACTGCCATCTCTTCAGCCTCATATTTTTTGGGTTGTTTATTACTATAAGGTACCGAGATAATAAGTAAATAATACACGTTAAGCAGAATACTTACAGTTTAGCAATGTTCAATAATTTTGTTTTAAACAGACCTTTATTATATGGGATATTATGTTTATTCAACCATTCTTCAATGTCTGCCTTTCGCCATGAACCTGATGGTTGAGTTTCTAGTAAGCTACTATAGTATCTTGAATTGTTTACAATTATTAGAGATGGTTCTTCTAAGTTTTTTAACAATTGATTCTCGAACCAAGTTAAAAAATTTGTTTTGTTCATATCACCATGGTAATCTGAGTGTTTTAAGAAAATAATAAGGAAGCGGATGGTATAAATCCATTTGCATTCCCTGCATGCAGGACAATGAATCTAAATATTAAAGAAAACGGTGTTTAAAATTCAAAACTACAAAATTAAAGACAGGTAAGGATAATGAGTACAGAATTGATTGTTACAGTGAAAAAAAGTAACAAACTGGAGTTAAAACAAAAGGGCCTTAGTAGTGATTAGGTCAAACTTTTGGCGGGAAATTTAAATTTTTGGAGCTCGCTAAAAATAGAAATTGCAATGTATCATCATCACCATATTGCAAGGTAAAACATTTTGGCGGGAAATTTGTAGGTCAAGGTCAAAAGCTAATGTCATCATCACATTACAATTCTTAGAAGTCTAAAAATAGAGTGGTCAAGGTCAAAGATTATTGACCTGTAGGGGTATCGCATAACATTTTTTAGTTTATAATAAAAGGCTTTCTTTGCATGTGCATGATTCAGTAAACTTTTTATAGGCAAACATGACGAAAGTAATGCATGAAGCAGCTACGCCTAATGTAAAAGCTACCCCTAGTAGGTGATAGAAACACTTTTTAAGCAGATTTCCAGCCCTTTCAAACAAAACAATCAATTTTTCTAGAAAACGGACAGAATTTGCCAAAAATAAATTAACCCCCCCCCCTTCTCCCCCTGTCGACAAGTCCAGCCTTTTCAAACAACAAAATCAATTTTGCTCGTAAACGGGCAAGAATTTGCCAAAAATAAATTTAAACCCCGCCCCCCCAATCTTCCCCCGTCGATTTTTCAACGTATCTAACACATATCAAATTGGGGCAGCTACCCCTAATGTAAAAGCTACCCCTAGTAGGTGTTAGAAATATTTTTTAAGCAGATTAGCTTACTGATGCAATTCTCAAAGCACACTCTCCCCTCTACCATCAAAAATCGTGATGCAGTAATATATAGAAGGACAGTTCCGATGTCAACTCAAAATTCAAAAGCGTTCTCTCTCTCTCAACAACCCCAATCATTTTTTCTTGTTTCTAAGAATTACAGCTATCTGTATTTTGGAAAAATGATGAATTTCTATTTTTAGCTTTAAATTTTGATCTAAATGTGTCCTTGATTTGAGTACCTCTTGCAACACGTTTAAACTTGTTAAATACCCACCTTGTCCTACTTTTAGTTTAGAAAACTATTTCACCTTCACAAAATTTAGTCAAGATAAGTACCATTTGACCTTGATATACAGTTTAGCATACATACATACATAACAACCTGTCATTCTTCATGTTTCCATAAACTGATTCTGTTTTTAGATTTCTAAGAATTGTAATATGTTAATGATAATGATGATGACCTTGCAATTTCTATTTGTAGCTTTAAATTTATATTTTTTTGTTTGAAAAGGCTGAACTTTGGAAAAATTTCTTAGAAAATATTTCTATCACCAACTGGGGGTAGCTGCCCCAATTTGATATGTGTTAGATACGTTGAAAAGTCGACAGCGGGTGTTCGGGGGTTCTTACATTTATTTTTGGCAAATTCTGGCCCATTTTCCAGAAAAATTGATTTTTTTGTTTGAAAAGGCTGGAAAAATCTGCTTAAAAAATATTTCTATCACCTACTAGGGGTAGCTTTCACATTAGGTGTAGCTGCTTCATGTATTACTTTCATCATGTTCGCCTATAAAAAGTTTACTGAATCATGCACACGCAAAGAAAGCCTTTTATTATGAACTAAGAAATCTCATACGATACCCCTACAGGTCAGTAATCTTTGACCTTTACCACTCTATTTTTAGACTTTTAGGAATTGTAATATGATGATGACATTGCAATTTCTATTTTTAGATTTTGACCTTAACATACAAATTTCCCGCCAAAACGTTTTACCGCAGAGTGACCTTGTAATATGATGATGTTGATGATGACATTGCAATTTCTATTTTTAGCGAGCTCCAAAACTTTAAATTTGCCGCCAAAAATTTGATCTTGTACAGATCCAAAAGCTTACATTTCTCACCACCAGAGGGCGAGTGACCTTGAACTGGCCCAGAACCGGCCCCTAACCACTACTGGCCTTGACAAATAAATAAGCAATTAGTTAATTGTAGACAAAAGTAAACTAAAACCAAGAATACTTATTGGAATAACACCAAAGTATGAGATTATATACATAAAAAGCAGTGTTTGTTACATAAATATAAAAAAATAGTTAGGAACCTTTTTACTTCGGATGTAAAGTTATGCCAAACAATCTTTCAACTGGAACCATGCCAAAACTTTGTTGCCGTTCCTTTCTCAAAAATCCAAGTTTCGTCGAGATATACACATTGTAGTGGACGTTTGCTAGTTAAATTTATTGTATATTCTTTTAAAAAGCGCACTTTAGCTGTAGCAACATGTTGCATTTCAAAAAATGCTCTGCGATTATTGTCTTTCTTCTACTTAAAACCAATATTATGCAAGATCTTTGACAAACTCGTACGTCCTTCTTCATATATTGAACGTTCCTTTTCAAGTGGCAGTAATGTATCTAAATTTACAAATATTTCTGAAATAAGAATAATTAATTTACTATAAAGAGTCTCTAATAACATACTTTTTGAATACATATCCTAGATTGTATCTTTAATTTTACATTATGTTGCAGAATCAATGTTGACAACTGCCTTTTGCGTACTATTTTTTTAGGACTTGTAGGTTCTTTGCCAGCTTTTAAATCTGTCGAAATATTAAACACTGTACTCACATAGCATTAGCTACTCTCTTCTCTAACACAATTACAATGATTATAATGTTTATTAAAAGTCAACTTGTTTACCTCTCTAACAGCATTAATAGGCAGCAATGGACCACCATTGTCTCGTTCCTGTTCAAAGTAACTTATGAAGCTTGCAATCAAGTGCTTTGGTTGCCTCGAAAATGGCTTGGTATCGAATAAATTGTCTTTTGTGTGTGCATGTCGACATTTATTAGTAATAATGTTGTACGCAAAACGTTTATGTAATAGTGTAATTGTGTCATACAAAGTAAAATGCCAGGAATAAGATGCGCTGTTTATGGTTGTAGTAATAACCTAATTACGGTTAAAAAACGGGGAGCGGACATAAAAGTCCAAGCTTTTCCAAAAGGAAAAAATGTAGTGACTAATAAAATAAGATAAGAATGGATTAATCGATGTAAACGTGCTGACAAGTTTAATCCCGATACTCACCGAATATGTTCTGTAGGTATAACAAAATGGTTAACCTTTTTACGACGAAATGTAATAGGAAATATGAGAATTATATGTGGATCTGCCACATGAAATCAATTAATGTTTATTTTCTCACATCGATTTCATGGCTTTATTTAAAATCAGAACAAATCAAAACAAATTACATAATTGTAAATTTAAAAAAATGTTTTACCCTGTGAAGGGAATATAAACCAATAAGCTATAAAATAACTAGATATGTAGTTAAATGAGACTTTATTAGATTTGGAGAAACAAAGTACAGGCGCAGATATATTTTAGTGTGTGTACAGGGCCCACGATGACGTCAAGTACGTTCGAGGTCGTGCGAATTAATACGGTCGATGCGGCCATCTTTCTAGTTTATAATCCTTAATCCTTGGGCTGGGGACACACGGTCAAACATTAACGCGTGTTCATATGCAGGTGTACATGAATGTTAACCGTGACGTCATTGAACATAGACGGTACATACTTAAGCATCAGACTTAATACATGAGTTTCGCAAATATCTCCTGTACTGCAATAAGTGCGACATACATATATTGCCGCATCCCCATAACCACACACTCGATCATGTGCGTTCGTTATTGTACGCACATGTACGACGTACTTTTCTTGCCACACGCACTATCGTTCTTGTACGAACATACATGAACGCGTGTACACTGTGTCCCATTTTGGTTGAAATTGTAGGGTATATCGTTTGCGAGCAAAGATAGAAAGATGCGGTTTTCGCGACCCTGTTCTACTTTTGCGTGAAACGAAAGATACCACAAACAGAATTGTCATAGTCCTATTAGTGTTTGAGATACAGGGCGAAATTCAAAATTTGCACATTTTAAGCACCCCTCGTAACTGCTTTGCCTTGTAAATTATCCGAAATGGTGAAAAGTGGGTTTATACAGAATTTTCCGTAGAATTTAGTGGCGTGCATAATTTTCCCCGCAAAAAATTAGTTTTGTTTTTTTTTTAATGGAACACCCTGTATATTTTTTATTATATAACAGAGCTTACTCTCAGCTTTCAAAAAATGTATATTGTGTGACACTTCTTTTGCATTATTAACATTATTGATAATATAGTTGCCATGAAAAAAACAAGGTTAAGGGTTAGGGAGTTTTAGGCAAAAACACAAAATTAAAAACTAAACATAATACCTACAACTTTACAAGCCTAATATAATGTTCGTACTGATGACAATTTTGTCTTATACATGTTTCATACACTCTTCCAATTCGTTTTATAGCATTAAGCACAATCATAGGGTGATCTTGCAAATGTCTGAAAGCTGCATTTGTAAAACGTTCAATGTTATCATATTACGTTTAGTATATTTTATTTTGCAAGTAACCCCATAAAAAGAAATCTAAGACTGCCATCTATTACCAAAATTGTTTTCCAAAACGGGTATAATTTGCGCATTGTGAGATAGGGCTCCATGCTGTTAGAAATGAATTTGGTTCAATCCAGCTAAAGGAATGTCATCTGATAATTCAGGCACAACTATTTCTAAAACATCCAAATATCTAGGAGTGGATAAGTTTGTTTTTATCCGAACATAAAGCAGGAAACGTTTAGTCCAAATCGTCCTTGTTGTCTTAGGGGGAATATTTGGTGTTGATTTTCTTGAGACCAGAATCTGTTATTGTGCCGATTTAAAACACATGAATTGCTAATATGTGCCTCGTCTGACCATATGACATTTCTTCCCAAGTTTGGTACTGTATTTAACATGTTTAAGTACCAATTGCAAAATATTAACCTACGTTCAGCGTCGCCAGGATGTGATGTTAACAAGCCTAAATTTATATGGTTTAGATTTGTGATGGCGAAGTATTCTTTGGATTCTTGTTTTCGAAACTCCAATACTACTTTCTATAGTTCTGCAAGAAATATAGAAAGTAGTAGAAATGCATTAGCCTCCACACTGGCTAAAACTGTAACCTCATCATTTTCTCGATTTTCTTTATTATATTTTTTGACCTAGGTTTAGAAAACGACCCATAATTAATTAAATTTCCTTTAATCTATAAAACGTGATTTTATTAGGTTGCCTCCGTTCTGGAAACCTACGTAGATGTACCAAGGAAACTACACTTACGTGTTAAAATACAAATTTATTGCTGCGTCGGCGTTTTCATTACTCTGACGAAAGCAAATCAGCATATCAAAAGTTTTCAAAAGTTTGATTTTCTGCCGTATTGTGCCAAAAAAAATTTTAATCATATTTGAAAGGTCAATTACGTTTAGATCAGACTGGACCCAGCCTACTTACAAATTTAGATATAAAGTATTCTTTATAATTCTGTATTATAAGTGTTTTGTAACTGTGGTTTCCTGTTAGTGGAGCTGATCGGCCTATTTCCACAGTTTTCGCTTTTGGAGCGCGAC
Source organism: Vesta saturnalis (assembly GCA_036346205.1). NCBI lineage: Eukaryota > Metazoa > Arthropoda > Insecta > Coleoptera > Lampyridae > Vesta > Vesta saturnalis. Next base: position 534,041 of record JARFJB010002351.1, on the reverse strand, counting down.
GTTTCTGAAGCGAACTCTGTTTCCGTCATCAGGCTTAGTCCTGAGAAGGACTGTTTTCGCACTTGAGCCGAATTCATGTGTTATATATATATATATATATATATATATATATATATATATATATATATATATATAATTTTTTCCCAAGCACTTGACTACTCTCAGATTCGAACTTGGTACCTTTCACTTACTAGTCTGACATCTTTACCGCTGAGCCACTGAGTAATCCAGTATATATTTTTTATGCTCTTCGAGCATTATTGGAATCCATCTTTTATTTTATTTCATTTGAAATCCATATATAAGTTCTAAAATATATATTGGATTACTCAGTGGCTCAGACTAGTAAGTGAAAGGTACCAAGTTCGAATCTGTAATCAAATGCTTGAAAATTATATATACACATGAATTGACTGAAAGCTTCAGGACTAAGCCTGATTAAAAGCAGAGTCCGCTTGAACGTCGTCTTAAAGCAAAACTATGAAATACCAATTCCAATAATATTCTTTATAGGTTTTATTGCCATTAATATCTTTTTCTGAAGCTATAAGGTGATTTTGCCCAATTAAAAAAAATTTGCCAGTTTGAATATGTTTAAAAAACTATTGTACCTAATTTGCATAAGTTTTTGTTATTATTTTTGCATTTCTGTGTAAAAGTCCTTAGATTTATTATAATCGCGCGTTTACATATTTATAATTATGATAAAGCAAGAACAATCTAGTAGCCCTTTTTGAATACTCAAATATACCTTGGATTTATTACAATCGCGTATTTACATATTTATAATTATAATAAAGCAATAAAAATTTAGTAGCCCTTTTTTAATACTCAAATGTATCTTGTACGTTCAAGAAAATACGTGTTTATACTGAGTTTATAGGTTTCATGGCCAACTATATCATTAACATGTTAAATTAGCGTAACATTCAGTTTTGAGGTTAATAATGCAAAAGAAGTGCCACACAATATATATTTTTTGAAAGCTGATAGTAAGCTCTATTGTAGAATAAAAAATATACAAGGTGTTCCATTAAAAAAAAACTTTGGTTTATTGCGAAGAAACAGACTTTTTGTGGGAAAAACTATGCACACCACTAAATTCTACGGAAAATTCTGTATACAACCCATTTTTCACCATTTCGATAAATTAAAAGCAAATCAGTTACGAGGGGTGCTTAAAATTTGCAAATTTTGAATTTCGCCCTGTATCTCAAATACTAATATGACTATGACAATTCCGTTTGTGGTTTCACGAAAAAGTCGCGAAAACCGCATCTTTCCATCTTTGCTCGCCAACGAGATGCCCTACAATTTCAACCAAAATGGGACACAGTGTGCATCTCTTAAAACATTTTCGACTATGTGTACCCAGCTAAGTAGATACTAATAAGTAAATAGCAAAACGCAATAAATATATGTATTTTGAATTAATAATATTTCTACAATCTTAACCTTTTCAAAACCAATTGCAGATATCGTTCTCTGTGAATGAATTTTAAAAATCAATTGTCATTAGTATTCATAATTATAAAAGTTTAGATTTTCGTTATAAATTATTTTTTCTCCAATTGCGTACCAAAAGTGGCTGATTTCGGGATTATTCGATGTTCTTATGGCAACTATACAAAAAGTAATTTGACCTTCACTAACCATCAACTTTATTTAAATGTTTTGAGCAGAAATCGAAATTTGCTGTGGCCGGTCGCGTTATCTATTTTTACGTTATATCACTAACATCTGTCATATTGAATCAAACTTATAGAGGTAAAATTCAATGAATGTCAATTAAAAACTATACGGAAAGTTCTTTATTTCACTAAAAAGTAGAATAATACTCATTTTGTATAAATGCTTGACACTAATGGCGACATAAATGAGGGTGTTCCAAACACGTATTGAAGTACAAATAAATGATTGGATATGAAGGTAAAAGTCGCTGGTGAAAAAATTTTATGTTTTATTCGTACAAAAAATGCAACTCAAAAGGTTTCTGGACTCAGCTTCGCGCTTCCAGCAGCTTTCTTCCTCGTCCCGAAAATTGACATTGTTTGTACTAATGAAACAAATAACTATTATTGTACAAACTTTCTTACAAGGCACCTCTATTGTTCGGGTCAACCAAAAGTTGAAATATGGTAAAAATCAACCCTTTAATTTTGTTGTATAAATTATAACGTTTAAAAAACTTTTTTTAATTGGCTATTCGGCACGTATTATTCACCAATAGTATACCTATTGATAACTAGTTTTAGAAAATTAATTATTCAATTTTGGTACATAAAAACACCTACTTGTTATAACGTTTTAGAAACGTTAGTGATTTTATTTTTGACGTAAAGGACATTCATCAAAACCTTTAACAATTTCAACATGTATTACGTTGCTTGAAATAACTTTGAAATTAGTTAGAATTCAATATAGATGTAATTATTGCGTTTATATTACACATAATTCGGATTTAGGTGCATTACTACGCCAGTGTAGTATGACATACTTGAGGTAATAAAGGCTGCAAATGTATATGTGTATATGTATATATATATATATATATATATATATATATATATATATATATATATATATATACAGGGTGGCGCATTAGTGTGACAAAGTCCCATATCCTTTATTTAAAGAGATACAAAAAAATTAAATACAAAAGTTGTAAGATATGTTCTGGTGCACATTCCAAAAATATTTTTAATTATACAGGGTAGATCATAAAAGCTTAGAAGTAATTTAAAATTTTTTAAAATAAAAACCCTATATATTATTACATATTTAGATTCAACATACAATTTTGACACATTTTGTGTATAATGTCCTATACCTAAGTCTAACCGTTTTTGACAAATTTCAAATTTTTGTCAAAATGACGTTTGCAGGCCAATACATAGGTGGAAATCTTTTCTAAACGAAGCCTTTATCAATTAGTTATGGTTGGTTTCCTTGGAAATGGGGACCTACTCTAATGGGCTGTATTGATATTTTTGTAATACATTCATACAGGGTGATCAAAATGGACAATAAAAAGTAGATTCATAAAACATATGTCATTTTTTTTAATGGAACCCCCTATTTTTTAATTCTATCTTATTTAGCATTAAAAATAAGGCTGACTTTGTATAAGAGCGTATATTCCAAAAATTGTAGTTTTGAAATAATGACAATTTAACATTTTTTATTGTAAAAGGCTATACGGCTTTCAAGTTTTGTTGTTAGTTGGCCGTGACGGCGAGGCGTGGCATATACAAATAATAGAGATCATCAGAAACGTCATTATTTATTGTCAGTTGATAATTTGTGTGATGCATTAGTGTATTTTATAGCAAATTGATTTAAAACTTGAATTAAAATTGTAAATAATGAATTTTTCGCAAGCCGAGATGGTTGATAAGATTTTGTTTTGGGAGCTAGTGATAAGAATACGCTCTTAGCAAGAAGACTGTATCAACAACGGTTTCCAGAGAGACGGCAACCTGAAAGAAGGGCATTTGAAAAGCTTTTGGAGCGTTTTGAAAGCAGAACTGGCAATGTGTTATATGAAAAAATACTAGGGAAAAACGTGCACAGCCTGAGGAAAATCAATTAAATGTACTATTAAGAGTTACCGAAAATCCATATATTGGACAACGACCCATTCCTCAGCAGGTTGGTGTTGAACGACGTACTGTCTCAAAAATGCACCCTATCACATTCAACTACTTCAAGAGTTGGTTCCTGAAGATTATCAAAGACGACGGAATTTTGTCAATGGGCTCAAAACAAAATAAACCAACAAAGAAATTTTGTTCATTTGATTTTATTTACAGATGAGGCCACATTTCACAGAATCGGAAGTGTAAACAGACACAATTTTCATTACTATTCTACCGAAAATCCACATTTTATAAGATACACTTCTCAAACTAGATAGTCTTTAAATGTTTGGGAGGTGTTGTCGGTAATCATGTAATTGGGCCATATTTTTTGATCAACGAGTAACAGGGAAGTATACTTACACTTTCTGCAAAACCATCTACCTAATTTGTTACGTCAAGTGCCACAGGATACGCAACAAGAAATGTGGTTTCTTCATGATGGGGCCCCAGTACATCATACCGGTCCGATAATAACTTTTTAAATGCTAGATATCCAGAATGTTGGATTGGGAGGAGGGCCTGTTGCTTGGCCTGCTAGATCCCCAGATCTTACTAAAATGGACTTTAGCATATGGGGTACGTCAAAGAGCAGGTTTATAAAATACCGCCTACAACAAAGGAAGACATGAAGATTAGGATTAGAAACTGTTTTCAAAACATTAGTGTTGAAATGTGTAGAAATTTACGCAGCGAATTTGAGAGACGTATTGCATTGTGTATTCAAGAAAGAGACGGACATTTCGAAAAACTTATTAGGTAGTACGTATTTGACATGTTTCTAGTACTTTTATCTGTATAATTAGTTACAGGTTTAGCTACATTAGAGGTGTCAAGTTTATCATTAGGATTAGGATTTGTTGAATCAAAAAAATATTGTCTTTACTTTAAGTTCGTTTAATAAAATAATTATTTATATGAGGTTCAATAAATTGTAATATTTCGATCTGAAGTGTTTTTTTTGTTTCGCCGCGCCCGCCGTCACAGCCAACTAACAACAAAACTTGAGAGCCGTATATCCTTTTACAATAAAAAATGTTAAATTGTCATTATTTCAAAACTACAATTTTTGGAATATACACTCTTATACAAAGTCACCTTTATTTTTAATGCTAAATAAGACAGAATTAAAAGAATGGGGGTTTCCATAAAAAATGACTTTATAGGTTTTTAATCTATTTTATATTGTCCATTTTGATCACCCTGTATGAATGTATTACAAAATATCAATACAGCTTATTAGAGTAGGTCCCCATTTCCAAGGAAACCAACCATAACTAATTGATAAAGTCTTCGTTTAGAAAAGATTTCCACCTGTGTTTTGGCCTCAAACGTCATTTTTGACAAAATTTGAAATTTGTCAAAAACGGTTGGACTTAGGTATAGGACATTATACATAAAATGTGTCTAAAATTGTATGTAGAAGCTAAATATGTAATAATATATAGGTTTTCTATTCAAAAAAATTTAAAATTACTTCTAAGCTTTTAGATCTACCCTGTATAATTAAAAATATTTTGGAATATGCACCAGAACATATCTTACAACTTTTGTATTTAATTTTTTGAATCTCTTTAAATAAAGGAGATATGGGACTTTCTCACACTAATACACCCTATATATATATATATATATATATATATATATATATATATATATATATATATAATATATATATATATATATATATGTATATATATATATATATATATATATATATATATAAACACGACGCGATAAGTTCGGGGACGTACTCTGTTATAAAGCGCGAAGTTCGATGACAAATTGGAAATTCGGGGACTATCCCGAATTTCCAGTCCGCAGACTTCACATTTTATGACAGAAGACGTTACCAAAGTTCTACTAATAGGTAAATTGCAGACTACGTATATGTAAGAAGAGAACAATTTGTAATATGAAATTCAGTACATTTAATATAACTCAAATTGTCTCTAAAAATGTATTTAACTATGAAACAGGAGAAGCAATGTTTGTCCTCGACGTGTAATTAAAAAATATATAGTGTGGTGTTTTAGTAGTAAAAACTGTATTGTACTCAAATCAAATTGATTATGCCTTTGATTTAAGTTCAACAACGCCTTCCTTGTTCTATAAATACGTACTGGTTGTGAAATTGCGGCATATTTAATACCTTTCTTCGATGTTGTTAATCTAATATTATATTATTTATTAGCTTTTGTTACTTTTCAGTTTAACTAGATTATAAAAATAGCTATTTATATAACAAGTTGCAAAATAAGTGTTTTTTGCACTAGATGGAAGCGTGCAAAAAACAAACAGTTTTGCATTGTATTTTATGCAAGATTTTTAAATTTAATCATTGTGAAAACTAGCACATTCGATTTGTTTAGATCCACTTGGATTAAAATAAAATGCGGAAATGTTATTGTTACAATACTTTTCAAAATTGTATCTTCAATTTTCAAAAATAATAGTAATTTCTGAATAAAAATGATCATCGATAACATTCCTTACAAATTGAAATCTCGTTTTTTTACTAGTGGTAAATGAGCTTCCAGTTTAACACTTGTGTATGTCAAAAAGTAACGTTTTGTAACTAAATTCCAAAACAGTTGTTTTCATTGTAAAGTTTGAAAATTTGCTTCGTTATTGGTTAATGTTATGGTTGTTATTTATCTGTAATAGAAAGTCATACGAGACATGCATTAGTTCACAATTTAATTCAATATTTGGCTTTTATTGTTAATGTAAAAAAAGTGATCACATATACAATTTTTATTGTATGTTGCGTGGTTTATCCCAATCAGTACATGTCATTTCAGTTCCTTTAACAACAAATATATCCTTTTTTAAACTTTAGAAGACGTTAATTTTGTACTAATTTAGTAGATTATTACATTTTTCTTTTAATTCTGATGTATCTTAACTCTTAAGTATTAACTTACTTTTGATTTAGCTGAGTTTTTAGTTAAAATAGTAAACATTCACGCCAGAATGCAGGTTTTAAAAATAACTTTACTTTAAAATCAAGCGTTTTAAATACTATCTAGATATTTTTACAAAATTAAAAGGAGGTAGTAATTATTTACTGAAAATTAAATATTTTATAGGGGTTTGTAATAATAAACCTTTTTTTCATGGCGTACGAACTGCGATTGTATATTGTACGTTTTAAATGTATATGAGTTGCGGTAGCATTGCAAAATGCGGACTGTAGTTATAGCAATAACTTTCGGTTACGGATTAGCGCATATATTTACACTATTCGTCAGATTATATACTTTTCTCGTTTTACTGTTTGCCCTTTGAGGTAGAACATAGTACTGCCGGTTGTAGCGTAAAATGGTTAATTAATATAAGTCCCTCTTATATTAATTATCCATTTTACGTAGTTTGACGTCTTAATTAAAATGTTGTAGCACAGTTTCGTAAGGGGTGGGGGTGATATTAACATTTCAAATGGAATGATATAATTTTTTGACAACGTTTTTTGTGGAGTCAGTTATGATTACTACAAAAAAATTATCAAATGTGCTTGAATGGTCTTTACAATAATTAAAATGAAACGCATTAGAAGCTATTATGGCATTTTTAATCAAGGTAGGCTCCTGCTCATGCATGCTACAAATCGAAATACGTGTCGTCGTTTCCATGACAACTATTTATTTTAAGCTTGAAACTAACAGTTTTTGACATTTTGTTGTAATTATCATGTAATAAATATCTTTCAAACTGTGTGTAAATTATGGCCAATGCCAATTCTGACCAGGAAGTCGATATGATGATGTTGGGCGAATGCAGAAAATTGTCGAAAGGCGGCCAATTTATGAAGAGAACGGTTCCCGAATTTGCCAAAGTCCCATATGGCTTTTGTGCGACTGGAAGATAGTGGTCGTGGCTGTTGAACCTGTGAGCCCCGAAAATATGAATGATAGAATTAAGGATGCTTGCCGAATGATTACTCGGGTAAAAACTTTAAATAGTGGATTATTTGTTAATTTTGTATTAAACTTAATTTGTTGTTATTAGAGCAACAAGAAGTGATTTGACACAATTCGTTTGAAATACAATAAGATTACTTTGGGTATAGGGTCTAAAACGGATTGATAATTTTAAAAAAATTAAAATTTCATTATTAGAGTCAATATTTCGAAATAATTTATTTGTTTTTCAGGACTAAATAATTTTAATGAAAAGTGTATAGGTATACGATAATATCCACATACGGAACATATGTGGATTATGTAAACCAATTATGAATAATATGTAAGAATGAATCCTAACAGGATATGAATTAATGTAAAATTGGACAAAATAGATTCCATTTTATGAATTAATGTAAAATTGGACAAAGTGGATTCCATTTTGTCCAATTTTACGTTAATTTTTCAAAAGAGAGCGATTAGGCTTATAAATGACCCGTCCGTAACTTCTCACATACAGTCTCTTGAGCATAGAAGGATGGTTTCAGTTCTTTCTTTGTTATTACAACGACTATTGTGCTGATGAATTATATTCTTTGATACCATCTCGGGCTATCTTTGCGAGAAACACTGTTCGCATTTACATCATCAGTATGCAGTACAAATCTCCACTTGTCGTACCAAATGGGCGCAAGCCACATTTTTCTACACGGCTTCTAAACTCTGGAATGATCTCCCTAGTTCCTGTTTTCCTCTCACTTATGATATGAGAAAACTTAAGGTAGCTGTCCATAGGCATCTATTGGGAATTCATTATCCCTCTATCCATCCTCCTAAGTGTTCCTGCGTGCTTTAGCGCGATAGGCCTAATTTAGCCTGTTCAGGTCCACAATCATAAAAAAAAATTCATATCCTGTTTCTTTCATTCATTCTTACATATTATTCATATTTGGTGCACATAATCCACATATGTTCCGTATTACATCTTATCATATACACACTTTTCATTAAAATTATTTAGTCTAAAAGAAGAAATCAATTATGTCGAAATATTGATCATAATAATAGAATTTTAAAATTTTTTTAAATTATCAGTCCATTATAGACCCTATACCAAAAATTCTACCTAATATTATTGTATTTGTTGTTATTGTAAAAACTAATGGAATTAATTTGATGATGTCTTGTAATAATCCATAACTGACTCCACGGTATCAATTTTTGCCAAAAAAAATAATATCATTCCATTTGAAATGTTGTTGTCACCCCCACACCTTACGAAATTGTGTCAGAAAATTTTAATTCAAAATACGTCCTCCTTGTAGCATGTCAATATTCTAAAATTCATTTTTAATAGTCAAACGATTTTCGAGATATCCCCTTGTAACACTTTAAAATATTCACCGAATCAAAAAGAAATGCCAAAAGTAACCAACGTCGTATTATTCTAGTGTAACTTTTTTACAGCATACATTTTCAATAAACTGCTTGCAAATGTTAAGAGAAGGTTATAGTAATGCGTCTTTCTGCTATAACCCCCCTCCCCCCCCAACCTAAACATTTGTTACTTTCATGATGCCATGAAGTAGAAACAAATTGGAAGCCACATTTCTTGTCAAATCGACTTACCTTTCCGGAGATATTCCCAAAACACGCGCCGTAGCTCCCCTCAAATTTCGAAGATGCGTATCTCTTTTTACCATCCGATGCGGCAGAAAATCGATATCTACTCTACCACCGCCGTCCCCCGTTTCGACGAGCGGTTCTAAACGTAGTATGATGTGAATGTCTTCTATTTGGAAATCTTTGTTCATAAAGTCGAGCATCTGTACGAGCATTGCAATTAGTATTACCATAACATAAATGCATATCGACCAGTTCTCGTTTGGAATAATTCATTTTTTCACAGTAATTAGACACAAACAATGAATTACAAAACACGCGTAAATGCAACTATTATAGCAAACAAAAGATACGTAACTCTCAAATGCAAAGCAATCTCTGATTTATTTCATGTGGTTAATACTGAATAATGTAGTCGTTTATGTTAATGCAAGATATTTCAAAAACGGGTGCCGAATCGAAAAAATACTAAGTATGATTTTATTTGCAGAATTAAATGTTGAATTTAACAAAAAAATATTTCTTCAAAAAAAGCAGGTACGTGCATTTTTTTTACTTAAAGTGATTAACTTAACATATTCTACGCCACTGGATGAAGCCAGTTGACTCAAACTCGCCTGATTAATTGTACTTAATTAGACATTTAGGTGTACCAAATCTCAGAGTAATATCTTTTGTAGTTTTTGAGGAATCTTAAAAAATCTTAAAAAATTATTTTTTAATTAACCTGTATCTCGGTTAGGAAGCATTTTCGGAAAAGCGTTTATGATCATTTTTGTCTTATTTTGAATCATAGAATCTCCAGTTTTCATTTGTCGGTGATTTTAAATACACCCTGTATGTATATATATATATATATATATATATATATATATATATATATATATATATATACAGAAAAGTAAGAAGAAAATTTAACTTAACTTGTTGGTGGGGTTGCAGTCAAATGGTCTTAAAAAAGCACTATTCTTTGTTAAGACGTCAAGCTTTCGATATTTATTTATATCTTCATCAGAATAGCTAACGTGAGATTAGTATGATAAGTCGCATAGTAACCAGCATTAAACAAAAAACAATTAGGAGACACATTAAAAATTATTTAAAAGTCTACATTAACTTATGTTACAACGGTCAACAGGAAAGGAAAAAGCCACGCATTGCATTCTCTCCCAAGGAGGAGGGCGGGCTGCTCGAGCTTTCCGAGCTCCTTCAGCCACAATCAAGGATTCCCAGCATACATACATTACGTATATATGCAGGATAGGATCGAAGGGAGCGGAGTTAGGGGTCTGAGGGGCAAAATACTACCCCAGCGTTCGCCTAAGAAGCCGCACATGGTGTGCATGTACGCAGTAACCATGCCACTACATGTGTATGAGGAAAACCCTCTGAAAGAACGTTATACAAGGTAGACGGTAACGGGAATCGGACCCATTACCTTCCGAATGCTAAGCAGGTCGTGTCACCACTACGCTACCAGCTCGGTAACAGTCAACAAAGAAACACTATTAAATAAATATTACTACATTCCTAGCCTTTGCATGCATATATATATATATATATATATATATATATATATATATATATATAATTGAGAATTTAGTTGAAGGTGTAGATCATAATAGAGTTTTTCTACGAGTACATGGGAAACTGTTAATTTTGTATGCGTTATTTAGATCTTAATGAACTACATTTTGCACAATATTTCATATCGTATCGATTGCTAGGCAAGTTGCTAGGCAATGAATGCGATATGAAATGTTTTGTTTGGTTTCTGTTGCGTATATAGCAAACTGTGGACGTTTAACGAAAAGCAAATTAAAGTAAAATCAATTCATATCTGTCAACCTTTGTGTGATTGGTGAATACGAATAGTTCCGGTAAATATCATAAATGATATGGACAGTGGCAATGGTATTGAATTAGAATTAACATCTCCAAACATCAAATAAATAGCAAACTCAAGAACTTTAAATTATTACCAGGAATCTCAAAAAAAAATGTACCAACCAGATTATGCTCTCTTCATAGATAGGAAAGAAAATCATCAAAAAGCAAAATCGTTTTCTGATAACGTTCTAATGGCTTATTTTGCTGAATTAAAGCAAAAATTTAAAAGTTCAACTTTATGGACACAATATTCGATGTTAAGAACTACCATTAGCATCAATAATAATATAGATATTAGTAAATACCGAAAACTAAAAGCATTTCTCAAGCGGCAGTCAGACGGCTATAAACTCAAAAAGTCCAAGATTTTTACATCAACTGAGATCAATAAGTTTATTAAAGGGGCTCCATGTGAAATATATTTAGTGACAAAAGTGAGTTTTACATTTTTTCTTAATGAAACACAATTTTTTTATAAATTTATATTGTAGGACGCTGTAGTTATGGACCTACTGGGTCTTCCGCTACACTTCTTGTCAATGCTGGTGGTGATATAACCACATTAAAGCGTCACGGTGGTTGGAAGTCCACGGCAGTCGCGGAAGGTTATACTGACGATTCTATAATAAATAAGTTGGATATGGCGGATAAAATTACAAATGCAATAAGAAACATCGCAAATAAACCATCGACTTCTGGCACACTAAATCTTAAGGAACCATCGATTTCCACAACAGAAAACTGCCATTATCAAGAAAATATGAGTGTTCAGCATTCCAGCCCTTCTCCAAAAAATGATTTTTAATTAGATGGATTAACTTAATTAATATATATATATAATATATATATATATATATATATATATATATATATATATATATATATATATATATATATATATATATTAGGTAGAGGTTCTTCTTTTCCGAGTTCAACACAATTAATAATTTGTCAATGAACAATTTTGTATTTTCCCAACAATAAATAGAACATTTAGATTTCTTTCTATCCATGATTGGCTATACCATATTTTAAATATAAGCAGAAGGTAGTCGTAGAAAAAGTATTGTATGCAACACGCACGAACTGGCAATAAGCTTCAATTCGTGCTAGTTGCATAATATACTATTAAACACGTCGGAAATGGTCTAATGCAATAAAATCAATTTTCGCGCTTTATTGTATTTAATTTCAATTATCAAGATGTTACTTACATTTGTCAAACTAAAAATGCATTGTTAATTGTGAATTTTTTAATTTTGCATAATTATTATTAGTGTAAATAGGATAAAGAAACACAAATTTGTCTGTAACGAAAACATTTAATATTCTTAAGAAGAATGTTTGATTGTATGTATCTGTATAACAGTAAAGTGTAATAATTTATTCAAAACTAATTGAAAATGCTTATTAATAACACACTGATATTTAAGAATACGTACTTATCTAAGATTTAATTGGCCAGAACAAAGATAAAAATTCAATTTTCATCGTACTTCTCATTTTATAATTATAAAAATTGATTGCTTATAATTATTCTTACCAGTTACACACTTTGGGTTTAAAAACAACATTGGAATAAGGAACCTTAAATTAAATCATTAATAGCTGGATAAATAAATATCTTATTCAAGTTTTGTGTTTTTAATACTTTTCCAAGATTACACTACCAAAATACTGTTAAAGGTCAAGTTTCTTTCCTTGGAAATTAATTTTTATGTAAAACGTTGACTTCTAGTATTTGTCGAAAAGTTGAATATAGGCAGATGCGTACATTCTCACATTAGCTTTCCAGATGAATGCGTCCTATGTAACATCCGACAATGGATTACACACACTACGTCACCTGATGATTCGGCAACAAACCTAAAATTTCTCAAACAGCATGAATTCCTACATAATTTAAAGTTGTAAAACAAAGAGCTTAGTGAGATCATATCTTACTATGTATTATTAATAAATGTAGGTATGTGTACGACTTTTAACGAATTACTAAGATTAACTATTATCAGCAATTGAAAAACTATTTGTCAAGTCAAGTACACTAAGTTTAGTAAAGCAACAGTACTTACCATCATGTATGGTCGAGAATCAGAAATTGTTTTGAAATCTAGATCAGTTACTAGATACTTGTACTTGTGAATGTGCTTTTTCATTAATGACGAAAATCCTTTCTCAATAATGGAACTCTCCGTACTAGTGGATAATCCCACACAATTTTTAGAAAATGTATGTGTGGTATTATTCTTTTGGTTGGAACAAATGCAACAATACTTATTTTTTATTCCTAAATATAACGTTTTCCAGTTCTTGAACCAATAATGTGTCCAAGCCTCGGTCGAAATAATAGTAATAAATGCAATATTATTCTTTCTTGCCTTTTTTCCTTTCCTTCTTCGACATTGGATTCCAGAGTGGAATCATGCATTATTTTCAAAAGATACTCTACAATGTTTTTATAAATTTTTTGTGACATACATGGAACATAATTTTTGAAAGTTTTTGATATTTAGTTCACTATAAGTATATGATTCCCCTTACAACCGTAGAATTGGCGTTGTTTTCTCGTTGGTTTCTGAGGAGACATTGTGTGTTACATTGCAAGAATTACACTGTAAAATAAAGTGGAAATAACCCCTTTCTTATCTCTTTGACGTAAGTAACATTATATCCAGTGCAGCTGAATAATCCTTAATATGGGAAATCCAACGCAGCACGAATAAAGTGAGTAAGGTCTACCGAACACCTTCCGGTAAAATTCAGTATATTGCGTGGACTATTTACTAACGTCACTTCTTCATTGCAAGTATACATCGAAAGTTTGCAGATTTTGTAAGTGACTCAAGCATTCTCTCTCATCCAATGTTTGCCTTCGGGATTAGCACTTCTTCTGAGATGTATAATTTATATTTAATTAAATATAGTTATGATAACAACAAATTAAATTTTACTCTGAATATGAAAGCTTGAGTAGTTAGACCTAACACGTGTTTCAACGCTATGTATTATTCTCAGGGGTATAAATATAATTAAACAATGAAAAAGTATTTATGTACTTATGTCCATGGTGTCGAAACACGTATTGAGCATAATAATGTATTGCATAATAAGTGTAGCAACTAAGTTTTTACCACACACAAGTGAAAATTGGAAAACCAGCCCCAGGCAAGTTTTGTAAACACTAAGGAAGATAAAAACCCAATGAACACACCCATTTCGTACGATACTTTATCTAAAATTCACATGATTTTCTTATGCCTGATTTCATATTACGATAGGTTTAACTAATTTTAAACATGCTTTAATGATAAACACAGCACAAAATGAAACAGAAATTTTTGTTACGTTTTTGTTAATCTTAACTACGAGGGCAGATCAAAAATTTCTGGAACGAGTCGGAAAAAAACAATGTTTGGGAAAATCGTATTTGTGTCTGCATAGTTTCCTTTCAGCGGTACACATTTAGTCCAACACTTTTCAAGACCCTTCAACCCTGCACAAAAATAGGAACTACCCAAACCTTCAAATATCTATTTGCAGCTTCGATGATTTCAGTATTCGATGAAAATTTTTTTCCAGCCAACCATTTCTTGAGATTTGGGAACTAGAAGAAATCCGACGGAGCCAAGTCTGGCGAATGGGGTGCATGTTCAATTAACTGGAATCGTAATTCGTGCAGTTGCGCTATCGCAATAGTCGACTTGTGGAATGGGGCTTTATCCTGGTGGTACAAGATCTTTTTATTTCACAAATGAGGCCTTTTAGCTTTGATTTCTTTTTTCAGTCTGTCTAACAACGACGCATAATACCCGCTCGTTATTGTCCTCCCGTGTTGCAAGCAATTAATAAAATTATTCCTATATATATATATATATATATATATATATATATATATATATATATATATATATATTAAGCTATAAACAAATTAATCAAGTAAACCGTTAAAAATGTTATATTCGCAAGTTGCTTAAAAAAAGATTGTGAATAATGGTTATTTGTAGAATTAGAAAAGGAAGGCGAGGGATAGAAGAAACCACACCTTTGTTTTTGTGTTTTACACATAGTTTTGTCTTCCCCAGAAAGAATATATTCATTAAAATCATGCGACGGAAGAAAAAGTGATCATAGCGGGGGGGGGGGGGGTTAAATAACTAAAAGTGTGCTTGAATAATGTTTCGTTAAATTTGGACAATTTGAAATTTTAGTAACTAGATTACCACAAAACTATAAAACACAAGAATGGAACCAGCACTCCCTTTATTTTAAATAAATAAGTATATTTGTGCAACTATTGGTAGCATCAGAAAAATATTGGATACATAAGTACATAAAATAATTTACGAAACTCAAAAATTGTATCTATAAACAATTGAAATTGTAGACTCCTAAGGTACCTTATTCTTAAAAGTGTAATTTGAAATTACTCTCAATAATTAAAAGACTATAAAATCTTTAAGAGCGTAATATTGAACTTATTCGAAATAATGCAAATTCAAGAAAAAAGATCGCCACGGTATGTATCTCGACTTGAACGACATTAATGCTACATTGACTTTCCTGGCAGTAATTAAAACATTAGAATTTATTTTCAAGTCTAATATTGAATTACTCGCCAAACTTAAATCTGATAAAGAAAATTGTCCGTCTAGTGGTAAGCTACGCCGTGTTATGAGAAAGAACCACCAAGAAAACACAACTTCTTAATAAATAAGTAATTTCACAAGAAGGGTTCAATTTATAACAAGACACCCTTATATCAGGTTAAATTACAAAATTAACAGAAAAAAATAAAAAGCAGTTTAACTACACATAAATACAAATAAAACCAAACGGTGAAATCACACCCAGAATTGTGTCATAAATAGATCAGAATAAAAATTGTACTACCAATCATGTGGCCCTTATACAACCAATCATGCCGGTCTTTAAGTTAATACTAAAGTAAAAAGGAAAATAATAATGTAGATTAAGGTACACATAAAATACGACAAACAGTAAAATTAAACAGGTAGCAGTAAGGTAAGTGCAATGCAGTTTAACTACATTTAGGCGTACACAGTTGTATAGTGAATAAAAGCACAAAAATACATACGTACAATTGCAATAAATTATATGTAAAGAAATCAGTTCGCAGACAAACAATTCTAAATAAGCTGGCTGAATCAAAACACTAAAAAAGCATTAATCAAAGCCTTGCAAAGGTAGCTTACCTTGCAAGGCTTTGTTTTATTAATTTTTTTGTGTCTTTAACTTTTTTTCTTGAATTTGCATTATGGCGAATAGGTTCAATGTTACGGTCTTAAAGATTTTATACTCTTTTAATTATTGAGAATAATTTCAAATTACACTTTTAAGGACACTACAATTTCCATTTTTTATAGATACAAGGGTAAGGTGCAAATAAACCAGTTACATTAACAAAATACAAACTATAGCACACCTTTCTCAGAATACACGTCCATCTATAAATCTATCTGCATTTAAAAACAATAAGAACTGGTTAGTTTAACAGAAACTATGAACTGTAAACCCCGGTATCGTTTTTAACAATTAACTGAGGTTTATCGTGTCACGTTCGTCCACGCACTATCTGCTCCACACGGGCGATAATATTAGTAAACAGTCGAAAATATCAACTCATACCAGCAATGAGGGGGATACTGTTCTGACTGGCGCGGAGTCCTTTTATTTTAAAAATTTCAGCTTAATGAGCGTGCTTGCGAGATGGCGTATTGGCAATTATCTTACTACCATTTGTTATCAAATAACCATTCTGTGCGATTTAACATCTCGTAGTAATTAAATAGAAACTTCTTACAAGGCAATGGTGATTTTTAATAGGTTACATAGACTTATTGAATTGTTGAAAATGTAAACTTTCACCATTAACACTCATAATAAAATACTTATCTTTTTTGGGATTTTTAATGGTGTACTTTAAATTATACAATCTAAACGTTTCGATAACACTTACAGTTATCTTCGTCAGTAGTAATGTTTGTTAAAAATTGTTAAAGATGTAAACAATTTTGTCAAATTTGAAAAATTAAAACATAAACATAAGCCTGCTATTAGTATAACAGTTTGGGAAACATAAAGCCAACTATAAAATTTTTAGTAAAGAATAACTAGGTCATAAAATTAAATATTATTAAACTGCCTCAAAGATGACAAACCAAAACACTCTCTACGACGAAAGCTAACAATGAAATTTGCCAGCCAAAAAACACATTTAACAAAATTTAATCGAGTTATGATGTAAGTGTAAAGTTGTGAAAAACTTCAATTTTAAAATGATAGAAGCATTCACAAATCCAAACATTACATCAAATAAAATAACCCAGTTAAATCTAACAAAGAGATATCTTTATCAATAATTGGAAGTGTTATTAACAATGAAAAGCACAATGCAGAACGTTCTTTGTAATTTTTAATTTCAATTTAATTTCAACTACTTATGTTAAATTATAGTGCTGTGGTAATTTAACATATAATTGGTAAAGCATTTACTTCAAGGTCTAGGAAAAAACACAGCAAAACACCTAGACATACCAAAAGTTGAAAACAAATTAAAATCAAGGCGTATCATTATGCTCTTTTTTAATTATAAGATGCCAAAACCTATTTAAACGGAGATTTTCTTCTTGTCTATTAAAATTATTCGGGTGTTTATATATTTCAATAGCTTCACGTTGCAAACGAACATAATAATGGGTTTGTCTTGACAATATTTCCATATTGTCAAACTGAATGTCATGATTTAGATTATTCAGGGCATGATCAGCCACAGCAGACTTGTCTGGTTGACCAAATCACCAAAATCTCATATGTTCTTTACGTCTTGTATCAAAGCTACGTTTTGTGGTTCCGATGTTTACTTTTCCACATGAACAAGATAACTTATACACTCCGGAAGATGATAAAGGGATTGACATATCTTTAGGTAATCTTAAATGTTCTTTAATTTTTCTTGTAGGTTTAAAAATAGTCCTAGTGCCATTTGTAATTAGGAGTTTTTCAATTCTATCTGTAACATTAGTTATAAAAGGAAGAAAAGCAGTACCAACATTAAGAACTGGTTTCTCTTTAAGGTTGCGCCTAGAAGGTGTAATAACATCATTAATATCTGTAAGTGAATATCCATTATCTTCTAAGGATTTTGTTAAATATTTATATTCACCCTTCAACAATTCAGGGTCACAAATTCGTTTTGCTCGATCTACTAAAGATTTAATTACACCAATTTTTTGACGTGGATGGTGGTTGGATAATTTATGAAGGTATCTATCAGTGTGTGTCGGCTTTCTGTAAACCTTAAAAGATAGTGAATTATTATTTTTAGATATTAATATGTCAAGAAATGGTAAACTTCCATTAGTTTCTTTTTCCATGGTAAACTGAATACTAGGATGTATACCATATACCAAAAACTCATGCAGTGCCTCTTTTCCATGTCTCCAAATAACAAATGTGTCATCTACATATCTATACCAAACTGAAGGTTTTTAGGTGTATTTTGTAACGTTAATGTTTCAAATGTTTCCATATAAAAATTAGCTATAACAGTTAGATTTA
This sequence comes from Vesta saturnalis, assembly GCA_036346205.1. Lineage (NCBI taxonomy): Eukaryota > Metazoa > Arthropoda > Insecta > Coleoptera > Lampyridae > Vesta > Vesta saturnalis. The sequence goes on along the minus strand of JARFJB010002351.1, from coordinate 515,407 downwards.
ACTGGTTATTTTATTTGATGTAATGTTTGGATTTGTGAATGCTTCTATCATTTTAAAATTGAAGTTTTTCACAACTTTACACTTACATCATAACTCGATTAAATTTTGTTAAATGTGTTTTTGGCTGGCAAATTTCATTGTTAGCTTTCGTCGTAGAGAGTATTCTGGTTTGCCATCTTTGAGGCAGTTTAATAATATTTAATTTTATGACCTAGTTATTCTTTACTAAAAATTTTATAGTTGTTTTTTTCCCAAACTGTATAGTAATAGCAGGCTTATTTTATGTTTTAATTTTTCAAATTTGACAAAATTAGTTTATACATTTTAATAATTTTTAATTCATTTAACATTACTTACTAAGAGAAAGCATAACTGTAAGACTGTTATCGAAACGTTTAGATTGTAAATTTAATACACCATTAAAATCTCAAAAAGATAAGTATTTTATTATTAAATGTTTGTTGAAGTATTTATATTCACATTCAAATTACCTACAATTCGTTTGCACATATTAAAATCCTTTAATTAACCACTTATCTACCAAATACTAACTGGTTAAATGTATACAAACAGTTTAAACACAAGAGGTAGCTATTATATATTTTTATATATAATATATCATATAATATATATATATATATAATATATATATTATAATATATATATATGTATAATATATATATATATAGATATATATATATTATATATATATATATTATATTATATATTTAAATGATTTTACAATTTTAGTTTTACTAAAATGGACGCGATAAAATATTTATAACCACAACGGTTTACAGTTTACAATGATGGTTTGTAATCAAAAAAATTAGAACGGTACGACTCAATCGAACCTGTAATTGCAACAAACTGGGTTTACGTGAGAATATTTTCATATTTATTATTAACAGAAGTATTAGTTTTTAAAATATGCACTCGTCCGTAGCAAACCCTCTATATAGGTCTCGAATTTCAAAGTAACAAACAAAAAAAATCTGGAACACTGGAACTGTGGCAGGATCTGTAACAAACAAAATATCCCAACGTACCACACAAAATTAAAAAACAGGGTATATTTTGTTTGTTAATAAAGATGTCTTTTGATTTGCGGTATGTTCCAATATAATTAATTACTAACTGGCGACGGTTTTACCCAAAACTGCGTGTATTGAAATTTTCAACGATTCGTCACGGTTTTTCGGTAAATGCAATTTCGAGAGAACACCTGCTTTCTACCCCAACATATGTTTTTCTTTTTCTTTTCAACCCTTAGTCAAATATCAGTTACGTAAAATAAAATATCCCAAAAAACGTTATCAAATTATGACTCATTACCAACATGTTAGAATCCATTAATTATGAATTAATTTCTTTCGCGGTAACAATTGTAAATTAAAAAAATTTTATTACCATAATGAAATTTTCGTCGTTCGTCAGCTACAAAATTTATAAAAATAACTAAAGGTACTTAGAAGGAAATATTCACTAATAAGAAATAATGCTGTGGTGTAAAGTCAAGATGTTTAACTATAAAACCGCTTCTATTTCAAATAACGACAAATTACTTGTCGTAGTCAAAAACTATAACTATTATAAGTATTTTTTGTGAACGAATAAGTTCAACGGTAAATATGTAATATAAATAAATAGTTGGTTAGCGCGGCACTCTAGCAAAGTACAGGTCGTAGGTTCAAATCCTACTCGAGGTAAACTTTTTATTTATGTATTTAATAAAATTAATAATAATTTTTAAAAACTATAACTGTTCAATTTTATCGGTTTTTACTTGTTTTTTTTTTTGTTTGAAGAAATGAATGTAATTTTCGCGTACTTCCTTTTCTTACAGCTTAACCAAACTTTGAATATATGCAAAATTTGTTGCACTATCGAACCGCACTAGACATCATGAAGGCATACCAAGGTAAGCGGGTTGCCAAGCTAACTCAAGTGGAAATGGGCGGGTTCTATAGGAGATAAAATATATTTAGGTTCAAACACCTTACGCCATAAAACAACAAGTAACATTCAATCTAGGTGCCACCACAATTTATAGTTTCTCTGAAAAAAGTAGTCTTAGGCGAGTTGTTAAATTAATCCTATCTGACTATGGAAGATGGAATTGTAACCTACTCGTTAAAATCATGCACAATTCAAGTTCAAACACTAAATCCGTACAGCAAACTTTCACTTCAAAATAGAACGTTAAATTTCGTCTCAGTAATATTAATACACGTTAATTCAATTTTGAAAATCTTCAAGTTCAATTAACATTAAGAATGAAATTATCGAAGCTCAAAAAAATTTTGAAACATGCGTTATCGCAAACTTATTGATCGCACCTGTATATTCATAAGATCAAAGCAATAAGACGTTATCTGGATACTTCATAATGTACCCTCGTATACGCACAAACTGATATCCATGTCATAAAAATTCTGAAATAAACATCACCCAATTGGGAGAAATAATAATTCAGTCTATTCACTTTTAACCACAAAAACGTTAACTCACATCTTAAAATTGCAAAACGTAACGATCATTGCGTTTTGTATGAATAAAATATCTTCTCAAACACTATTTCAATTTTTATCATTAAAATGTATTTACACGTTCGCAAGTATGAATAAAACGGTGTGATTTAAATCTGAAACTTCCACTTAATAAATAAATCGTGACTAGTATTGTGTCCTCAGTAACGCTTAATGAATGCAAAGTAATAAAATGTTAAATGTTAACATTTTGTTTTGCTTAATTTTGATACAGGAATGAACGTAATGTTATGTGAAAGAGAAAATGATCTTTTACAGAGGAACTATGATAGATAGGTATAGGGAACCCTAATACAGATCGAAACCCAACTTATATCCCCATCGAACTGTGCTATCAAATACAGGGTGTTCTGTTTAAAATAAAAAAGTTATTCGAAATAAAGTTGATCAAGCTGAAAGTAAATTTTATAATTCCCTGTATAATATTTTTGCAGTATTTTCATGTCATTTAAACCTTATTCTTATGGTAAAACAGTGATGTCAGCAGCGAATAAAAATTTGTAATCTACTGGGCGTACAGGACATTTGATTTTGAGTCTGCATTTTTAAAAATTTAAATATTTCGAGAACGGTAAGTTTTAGGTATACGAACCATAACAGTAACTAAACTTTTTTAGTCTCTAGAATTCAAAAATGAGAAAAAAATACAGGATGTTCAATTTAAAAAGTCATATGTTTGATATGTATATTATTGTTAACACACTCTGCATATACCAAAGTAATTTTAAAATGTGCACATAAAGACCCTATATATGACTGTATTGAAATATTTTCACAAATTATTACATTTCCGCTTTAAACGATCGACGCGTATATGGTGCGCCACCCTGTATATGTATATGTGTATGTATACGTATATGATATATATATATATATATATATATATATATATATATATATATATATATACGAAACAATAAACAGTGGTGGTGGGAATTATAATTTACCACCTCTAACGCCTTTGACCTATAGGTCAATCAACGATTCCCCACTTATAAACCTCCATTAACGGGATTTTAACACAGGTCATCGCACTATACACAAAATTAAATGTCCGATTTCATTCCCGCCTTTAAACGTGTGTAAAAGTTGGGCAATTTGAGTTACTGAATGCCGTGTTAAATGTTTGTCACATTATATTTTAATTACACTTGATCACTAAATTCTTAATTGTTCATAAACGGTTGATTAAGTGCAGTTAATAAACGCACATATATTTACCTCAGTATTATAATGTCTAATACTGTCTAATTTATAATACTTAACATTTTTAGTTATATAAAGAATCAGTTTACTTTCTATTGCGGGGATTTTGCACACAATACCTTTTAGCTCAATGATTGCTGTTTCTTACAAATATGTATGAACCCTTCTTAAAATTTGAAGTAGAACGATCTCAAAATAAAGATAATGTTAAAATTGAATTTCGCGCGCTTGTCAAAAATACTTCCTCTCAAGTTGTATGAGAGCTCTGTTAGGTCTATGAAATATAGCATTGAGTGTCCGCTCTACCCACCCTTGCTGGCAACCTCCTTTATAATACGTTTATAATGAGAATAGACAACATTGCAAAACCCAAATAATCTATGACAGATAAACGTTTAAACCTTCCTATCAGATAGAAATTAATAGGCATATAAATGATAACTTAAAAAAATCCTAAGGGCGCTCGCTTTTATAGAGTTATGTAATGAGATGTAAAATTCAAGTAAAGCGAAACGAGAAGTATTTGTGAATCAAAAATATGTTAACTATATGTATTGGAGGGTGATGGCACTTTTATATCCAATTTTTACATAATTGTTTGTTGGGGTATGTATATATATATATATATATATATATATATATATATATATATATACACGCATCGAATTAAATCACATTTTGTACTCCCGTTAAGTATTTAGTTTTAGGCTTCACAACGAACTATCCAAGTCCTGAAAATTTACATTTTACATATTATGTCAAACGTGATATTTTACGTTTCAGAAAGATATACATACAACTAGTTTGGTAATATAATTCGAAAAATGAATGTTTTACTTTTTGACAAGTTATGCAACCACGTTAAAGAAGATTTCTATTATTTTGAAGTGGACGGTTGCACAATGAGTTCATTAACTGATTCGAAATTGCGTACAAAATGTGTTGTGGGGTAATATTTAGCTTTTAGGTCGAGGGGAAAAAATTTGGTGTACGGTTTTCAATTGCGTTTGTATCATTGCCAATGCAACCCCATCGAAATAGGTATTGCAAAAGTGATAACAAACAGCGAATAATTTCTGAACTTCCTTCTGAAGATAAGATTCAGAAATTATGGCTTAAGACTATCGAAATATTTTCCCTCAATGTGGCAACATCTTTCTGCATACATTTCAAACGATTGGGAGAAGCTACGATAGTAACTTTTTTGTTCTCTCAGCAGTCCTGCCACCATCTCTCAAGATTTCCATAGCCCAAATAAGTTGGAATAATGACAATGTTTTATTTAAGACTATACCCAAGCTTCTAACGATAAGTGAGAATTAAAAAAATAATGTGTTCCGCCCTGTCACCAACTTTCCAATTATACTTAATCATCTTCTGAGGTGATAATTGTTTTCTATAAGTTTGCATACGTACACACACACATCCACACTCACACTCACAATGTCACTTACACTCATACTCAGACTCACTATCACACTAAACATCAACATACAACACACACACAATTACATCAACTCACACCATAACACACACACACACATACATATTATACACACAACACACACAAACAATCACACACTGACTCACATACAAACACACACACACACTGTCACAACACATCACACACTCATATACACTACACACTAAATAATTAATAATAAATAATAAATATATAATACACTCATCAATACTATAATAATTATTTGACTACTTCGATACACATCGACTTCGTAAAGTGATCACGAGTGCACAACACACACACATCACACACACACACACACACACAGTCACACACACAAATCACACATCTACAACTAGCACATCACAGCACATACACACAATGATTATTATATATATATATATATATATATATATATATATAATATATATATATATATATATATGATATGAATATTTGTACGTACTTAGTTATTAAGTAATACATTTCGACTTCTATGATAGTAATGTGGATGTATTAATGTAACTAATATACATGTAATTCGTACAAATTATTAACAATTTGTTATAATTTAATTATCAAGTGCTTTGTGTATGTGTGTATCCTGGATATTGCAGCTAATATATCCATTAATATAAAGTAATTTTGACTGTAATCTCATTATATTTTAATTTACATACAGTTAATACATTAACAAAAATTACATCGATTGGGTTGAACCTTGATGGCGCAGTATGGTTAGGCTTACTCATGCAATAGCATGTAGAGTCAAATCTACTGAGGTTTTATTTAGATTTAATAAAATAAAACAAGGTAACTTATAAATTAAATAATGTCTAAAATGTAGTTATAACATGCAGGTAAACTTTCAGAGTCCTTTTTATTGTTACATAACTTTAATAAACTTTAATAAATAACATTTCTAATATTAAACGTTTCTTCAAATTTTGTTCTATTTGTAATATGTTTGTATTATGATACTGTAAAATGTGGTCTGTTTCATTAGAATGTTTTGATAATACAGTACTATTTGGTTTAATTTGGGTATCAGATTTATGTTGAGTAATCTGATTTCTTGAGGTTTGTAAGGATGTTACAATGTAAACCAAATTGCGTGAACCACATGGAATTCGATAAATATTGTTTGTTATTTTATCTTTAAATAATTTTGACTTTAATTTTAACCTTTATTTTCAGTTACGTATAAGTACTGGAATTAAATTAAAACTTTTAATGATGTACGCATTAAATATTTGTTGTTATGAATGGGAATAGATGGATATAGAGAATTTGTTCTAGAATTGTGGATGCTAGAAATTATAAAATGTGTTAATTTTTTGTTTGATTATGGTTAAGAAAAAATTATATTGTTAATATGTTTAGGTTAAAATATCGCATCTGCTATTTTTAAACATTTGTTTATAATATAACCAACAATATTAACCTTATTGTATATGGGGTGATTAGAGTGAAAATTTACAAATCTCCAACTGTGTGTTGCTTTGTGGTACCAATCTACTAAAATTAAATAATTTTTTTTATAACTAATGTGTCTAAAAACGCTATTACATAATGTTTTTCAATTTCCAAAGTAAATATTAGCTTGTTATCAAAATTATTAAACGTATTTGATACTCTTGAAATTTATCTTCGATATATATATATATATATATATATATATATATATATATATATATATATATATATTTATATATGATTATATATATATATATATATATATATATATATATATATATATATATATATATATATATATATATACAGGGTCCGCCAATAGTGCGTGGACGAAGCTTTATGAGTGTATACAATATCGTTTTCAAAATTATTTATTGCAGGATTGTGGGATCTTTCGGGTTACAATTAGAAAACATTTTCGCAAAAATTACTACTCGTATACAGGGTATTACAACACAAAGTTATATTTTTTTAATTGGAACATACCGTATATTATTATAAGTTTGGATTTCCTGGTTAATTTTAAGGGCACTTTATTCACTATATGAGGTATCTTAAACGCGCAATTTAGGCGCTGTATTCCATTTTTTGAAAATTTAGAGGTTGAAAAGAAAAATTGTAATAACCGTATGGAGAAATGTATAACACAAAAATTTTAATGGTTGATTAGTCATAGACTGTGCTACATAAAATCGTAAAAATAGTACCATTATCGTATTTAATTTTCGAGATATCGTAATGCAAAGTATAAGATTTTCAATCATAGATAACTTGATTTTTTTAAATGGAAAGGTATACATTGTTTTACATTGTTAGACAGGACATTTAATTACATTTTTTTATGATATAACATTGTTGGTATTTATGTTTTGCCGTTTTTTGATAATCCAGCTTTTTTACTGAATTTGCAAAGTTTAAGATTTTTAATCATAGATAACTTGATTTGTTTAAATGGAAAGGTATACATTGTGTTACATTGATAGATAGGAAGTTTAATTAAAATTTTTTTGATATAACATTGTTGGTATTTATTTTTTGCCGTTTTTTGATAATCCAGCTTTTTTACTGAATTTATCGATTTTGGAAGAAAATAATATTAAATTCAATGTTCAAATTGTCGACCACGCTTATTTAGACAATACTGAATTCTTTTAATAAAAGATGCTTCAACCCGATCTAACATATTAGGAGTAATTGTAGCAAAAACATTTCTAATTCGCAATTTCATATTCTCAGCAGTTGTTGGTTCTTCCTCATATACTTTATTCTTCACAAAGCCCCAAATAAAAAAAATCCAATGGAGTTATATCGGGAGATCTAGCTGGCCAAGGTATCGGTCCTTGTCTTCCTATCCAATTTTCGTGAAACGTCGAATTTAACCACTGGGTTACAATTCTGGCATGATGAAGAGGTGCCCCGTCTTGTTGGAAAAACATACCTCTTCTTTGAGCCAAAGGTACATTCTCCAATAAATGATATAATTCGTTTTCTAGAAAATTATGATATTCTACCCCAGTGAGTGTGCCATTGAAAAAAAAAAGGACCAACAATAGTTCCGCCGAATATACCTGTCCAAACATTCACTGACCATTTATTTTGAGAGACTAACCGAAATTGATGTGGATTTTCATTTGAATAAAAATGAAAATTATGTCTGTTCACAAATCCATTTCGATGAAATGTACATTCGTCGGTAAATAATATCCCCGATATAAAATTTTCGTTCGCATTTAACTGTTGTTGAACCTACTGGCAAAAATTAATTCGATTTTGAAAATCTTGTTCTTTCAGCTCTTGATGTAATTGTACATGATAAGGGTGAAATTTATTTTTCTTTGACATTCGTCTCACGGAAGTTTGTCTGAGTTCTAAATTGTCACTTAATTTCGGAATACTAACGTGGGGGTTTTCAACTGTAGCTAAAAGTACAAGAAATTAATTTTCTTCATTTGTAACAACTTTAGATCTTTCGTTTTTAGGATATCCAACACTTCCAGCGCGTTCAAATCTTTCTAAAAGATTGCGAAACGATTCTTCTCTTGGTTGTCTTCGATCAGGATAACGCTGCCCGTAGATTCGATGGGCCAATAAACAATTTTTGTTTGATTCTCAAAGCACAAATATCATGTCAACTAATTCATTTTGCAAAAAATTACTCATTATAATTCTTAAATAAACGTATTACGTATATGATGTTCGTAAAGTTAAGCGTCAAACATTCACACTGCAATAAAGTAATTAACTCAGTTACGTTTGAACATACACGCGAAATGACAAAACAGATACTATTGCTGAATTTTGTTTCTAATATTCTTTTGTTTTCATAGCTTGATGTGATTTAAACAATTATACATACATATGTAAACCTACGAAAATCGACAAATTCAGTAAAAAAGCTGGATTATCAAAAAACGGCAAAAAATAAATACCAACAATGTTATATCAAAAAAATTGTAATTAAATTTCCTATCTATCAATGTAACACAATATATACCTTTCCATTTAAATAAATCAAGTTATCTATGATTAAAACTCTTAAACTTTGCAAATTCAGTAAAAAAGCTGGATTATCAAAAAACGGCAAAACATAAATACCAACAATGTTATATCAAAAAAAAATGTAATTAAATTTCCTATCTAACAATGTAAAACAATGTATACCTTTCCATTTAAAAAAATCAATTTATCTATGATTGAAAATCTTAAACTTTGCATTACGATATCTCGAAAATTAAAAAAGATAATATTACTATTTTTACGATTTTATGTAGCACAGTCTATGACTAATCAACCATTAAAATTTTAGTGTTACACATTTCTCAATACGGTTGTTACAATTTTTCTTTTCAACCTCTAAATTTTCAAAAAATTGAATGCAGCGCCTAAATTGCGCGTTTAAGATACCTCATATAGTGAATAAAGTGCCCTTAAAATTAACCAGGGAATCCAAATTTATAATAATATACGGTATGTTCCATTTAAAAAAATATAACTTTGTGTTGTAATACCCTGTATACGAGAAGTAATTTTTGCGAAAATATTTTCTAATTGTAACCTGAAAGATCCCATACCATCCTGCAATAAATAATTTTGAAAACGATATTGTATAAACTCATAAAGCTTCGTCCACGCACTATTGGCGGACCTGTATATATATATATATATATATATATATATATATATATATATATATATATATATATATATATATATTCCATTAATAGATTAGCAATAGTGGCAGAGATAGAGGATCCCATTGCACATCCATAAGTTTGTTGGTAAAAATCATTACCATATTGAAAATATGTTGTTAAACAAAATAGCATACCTTCTAAAAATTGCTGTATTATTAAAGTAGTGTGATTTTTTATTAAGTTCCATTTATCTTCCTAAATAGTTTTGTCAAGTGGTATTGGAATATTTGTATACAGGTATGGAAAAGCATTGCGGGTCTGACTTATAATAAGCTAGAAAGAAACCCAGTAAGCATTATATGAGTGTGAGAGAGATAACTTTACCGATGTTGCCACTTGTACATATTTGCATGTAGGCACAAAATATGAACTACTAAGTCTCCTTCAATCTAGCTTCAACATTTCTAACGAAACCAAAGCAGTTAAGATGATGTTGAAAAGTCGCGTGTTCTTTGTAACTATTAAGTAAATACTTTACGCTTAAACATTAAATGATAATACCTCAAACATCGAAGTTTCTTGTAATTGCAAATTTATGACATGATTCGATTACTACTCGTAAGAAGAACCAAGAAGAAACTTACGAGAGCTACAAACAAGAACATTAACATTTACATTGATAGTGTAACTTAAGTTTAAGATTTAACTGTAGCATTATAATTCTTATTGAAAAACCAACTATTTTTAAAAATGAACAGAATACACTTTTTTTCAAAACTCTACTTTATAAGATTTTCGAAAAGGCGCAAGGCAGTAACCCAATCTGTGATAAAATTCAGTTCGGGTGTTTTCAAACATTTCTTGGGTGGTACTGTTTAAACACTCTATAACGAAGTTCGTCCAAATTGTTACCACGTTCATGGCTGTGCCCATAAATTTGGTGGGATACGTATCCCCAAACAAAAAAGTCGTTCGACGCGATATAAGGAGAGCGAGAAGGATATTTAATAGTACCTTTTCCACTAATAAGACGGTTAAAGAACGTAGTTTCCAAAAACTCTTAAACTCTTATTGCAGTATGAGCAGGACAACCATCTTCTTGATACCAAATGTCATCAAAATTTATGTTGAGGCGTTGAACAGCTGGAACTATCTGGTTTCTCAACAGTTCTAAATATTTGTCCGCGTTCAAGTTTCCGTTGATAAAAAATGGACCAATTATGGAATTGCCTAAAATTACTACCCACACATTAACTTTTTGGGGGTATTGTTTCCGGTAAGGAATACTAATGTGTTTGTTTTCCTGAGAGTAACCAAGAGCGAGAGACGGATTGTAATGGCCATGTAAGTTAAAAGAACACTCATCGGTAAACAAAATATTTTCAATAAATCTTTCGTTTTTATTAGCCCGATTCATCATATGTTCACAAAATTCCATAAGCATTTAATGATCTTCTGGAAAAATGTCTTGTGTAGTTTGCAACTTATAGCAACGGTATTTATTCTTTTTCAAGATATTGCGAACTGTTCTTGATTCAATATTCATTTCTTCAGCAATTTTTGTACTATTGCACGGGAAATTAGTTTCTGCTAAAATACACACTGCAATTTCTTGGAGTTCACGCTCTTCGTTTAAGTTACGACCAGGATGCTCACCATCATTACCATCAATGCTACTGTGTTTTCTACAATTATTTAAACATCCACATGTTTCAAATTTACAAACAGTACGCATAATCGTACTTTCTGATGGAATTGGCCTGTTTTCAGAGGAAATAGCAAACCTGCCCATTATTTCTTGTGCAGTGCTTCCTGAATAATACCACTTAATAATCTGTATTTTTCTTCAGTGGAATACATCTGTATTGTATCGGACTTGCAAAAACACTGATTTTCAATTCTCGTTGACAGTATCAATTAAATGTGTCATTGATACTAGCTTACTCAAAAGACGCATGTATGGCATCAGCGCTTTTAGTTTGTTGTGTATTCTATCTCACTTAGCACGTGAACTGATTGTACTGTCTTTATTTTACTTATTATAAGTCAGACCCGCGATAATGTTTTTCCATACCTATATAAGGATGGAACGTCTAGAGAAAGTAGTAAATGATTTTCTTTAGTGGTAACTTTTTTTAATTTTTTCTTTAAATTCAATAGAATCTTTAAAAGAATTATTCTTTTTCAACCGGTTGTAACATATTAGCCCAAAATTTTGATAATTTATATGTAGCAGAATTGATTGAAAAAACAATAGGTCGTAATGGACCGTTTTCTTTATGAATTTTCGGTAGAAAATAAATTTGTGGAACGTTTGGATATCCATTCTTTAAGTTGTTGAACTCCATTTCAAGTAAATTTTCTTTATTAAACCAATTATTGATTACTGCATCATAGTTTTTTAAACCTTTTTTAGTAGGGTTCTTTTTTAATTTTTTATAAGTAGATGTATAATTAAGATGTTCCATTGCTGTATTAGTATATTCATCTCTACTAAATATTACCGTTATCTGTCTTTATCAGCTTTCATTACCAAAAGATCATTTAAGTTTAGGAACTGTACTGTCATAATAAATTTGTCTATAAAATTATTCATCTTTTCTTCCATAAATGACTATTTATATTTCATCACAGTGGTCATATTTTTTATCAATGTTCTGCGGATATTATCCTTTTGATGATTTGGTAAAGAATTTATTGAAAATTCCTAAACTTAAATAATGATGAGTTTTAAAAAACTATGATGTGTTAGTTAATGATTGGTTTAATAAAGGAAATTTACTGGAAATGGAGTTCAGCAACTTATCCATACGTTCCACAAATTTTTTTTCTACCGAAAATTCTTAAAGAAAACCTTCCATTAAGACCTATTATTTCTTCAATAAATTCTGCTACTTATAAATTATCAAAATTTTTGGCTAATATATTACAACCAGTTAAAAATTATTCTATTAGAGATTCTATTGAATTTAGAGAAAAAATTAAAAAAGTTACCATTAAAGAAAATCATTTACTACTTTCTCTAGACGTTTCATCCTTATATAGGTATGGAAAAACATTATCGATTATTCCAATACCAATTCTCAAAACTATTTTGGAAGATAAATGCAACTTAGTCAAAAATCATACTAGTTTAATAAAACAGCAATTTTTAGAAGATGTGCCATTTTGTTTAACAACATTTTTCCATATAAGACGTCTACCAACAAACTTACGGATGTGCAATAGAATCCCCTATCTCTGCTACTATTGCTAATCTATTAATGGAATATCTGTAAGATATATGTTTAGAACAATCAAGTTTTGTGCCTTCCTTTTATTTTAGATATGTTGACGATATTTTGTTAAGTGATCCAAAGGATAAATTTCAAGAGGTATTAAATATGTTTAATAATTTTGATAATAAGCTAAAATTTACTTTAGAAATTGAAAAAGATAATGTGATAGCGTTATAAAAAAAATAATTTAATTTTAGTAGATTTGTATCACAAAGCAACACATAATTGATTAATTTCCACTCTAAACACCCCATATACAATAAGGTTAATATTGTTGGCAATATTATAAACAAATCTTTAAAAATAGCAGATTCGATATTTCGACCTAAACATATTAAAAATATTATTTCTGTTTTTACTATGAATAATTATCCAAAAAATTGTATCTAACCATAATCAAACAAAAAATTAACGCATTTTATAATAAACAAAATAGTATACAAAATTCTAGAACAAATCCTGTATATCTACCTATTCCTTTTCATAACAATAAATGTTTAATATATAAATCATTAAACAGTTTTAATTTAATTCCAGTAGCTATACGCAACTGGCAATGAAGGTTTAAAATTATTATCTAGTTTAAAATCAAAATTATTTAAAGATAAAATAACAAACAGTATTTATCGAACTCCATGTGGTTCCTGCAATTTGGTTTACATTGGAACGTCCCTACAACCCTTGGAAAATCGGATTACACAACATAAATCTGGTACCCGAGTTAAACCAAATAGCATTACCTTACCAAAACATTCTAATGAAACAGACCACATTTTTCAATGTGATAATACCAACATATTACAAATAGAACCAAATTTTAAGAAACGTTTAATATTAGAAACGTTATTTATTAAAGCTAATGATAAATTTGTATGTAACAGTAAAAAGGACGCCAAAAAACACTAAACATTTACCTGCATGTTATAACTACATTTTAGACAGTATTTAATTTATATGTTACCTTGTTAATAATTTCTCAAGTTTGACTATATATACATATATATATATATATATATATATATATATATATATATATATATATATATATATATATATATATATATATAGTACAGGTGCTTCATTAATAATGGGAAATAATTAAACTGTAGAATCTTGGGTTTAAGATAATAAGATTTAACCCAATTCACTTAGATAAACTGTCTCCTGTCTGAGTTACAGGGTGTTTTATTTAATAATTTAAAAATGATTTTTCCCCATTACTTTTAAACTGTTTGACTAATCTTTATCATATTTAGCAAGAAGTGTAGATACTGCAAACCTTACTAAAGTATGGTAAATAAACGTTTATGGTTACTACCAGAGACGTACGATAGGGGCAAGTCAGAACTGGACCCTTCCTAAATTCTACGCCACTGGCAAAATTGTCATTTTAGCACAATTTTTCTATTCTCCGATACTTTCTATGTAAATAACATACTCTATCTTCGTAACGATAATGTCATTATATTTCGAGATAAGTTAAACGTAACGTTGCAAAATTTTAATGTGTATTTATCATGGCGGTGTTTTTGGGTCATAGGTTTGCATTTATTACGCAAATAAAACTTTTAAGTTGATTTTTTAGGTTTAATAAGAAGATTAACAAACAATTTTACTAACATGTAATTATCAAAAAGTCTTTTTCACATTTTTGCTACAATAAATAATATGAACAAACTTTAAAAATACTTAAAACAAATAAACTGTTCTTTAATTTTTTTTATTTACAATATTACAATCAGATAAATGCCACTTGAATCATTTCTGCATATCATTTAGAAGTGCGTACGACATATTCAAAATAATTTCAGGTTTTGTCTAGTTGCCGCTGATCTGAATTAATCGTTTCGGTCTAGTAGGCGGCTGCCGTTGCCGTTAGTTGTTTATTTTTACTGTCACGAAAAATTTTGATTGTTATAAAATTTAAAAAGCTCATCAAATAAAAATGCCCCTCCATAACAATTTTACCAATCGTGAAATGCGAGATATGATTTGTATTTATGTACAAGAAAATTATTCCTGTCTTGCTGCTGATCGAAGATATCGGGAAATGTATCCAAACAGAGTTCAACCTGTTCGCAAATCCTTCAGTAATATTTTTAATAGATTAGGAGCTACTGGACAATTTAAGCCCAAAAGTGATGTGGGACGACCTAAAAATTTAACTGTTGATCAGGACGATGACATTTTAGTGCGAATTGCTCATAATCCTCTACTAAGCACTCGGTGTTTAGCAACAATGACTGGAGTAAGCCATTCTTTAGTTTTTCGTTTACTGAAAAAAGAAAATCTACGACCTTACCACTTCTGTACAAAACTTATTACCTACAGATTATCATTTAAGATTAAATTTTGCTCAGTGGATGTTAAATAGAAAAAATGAAAATCGTGATTTTATTAAATACATTCCTTTTACTGACGATGCCACTTTTACACGTAGAGGAGTTTTCAACTGGAGAAATAGCTACAATTGGGATATTGAAAATTCGCATCTATTCCGAGAATCACATTTCCAACATGAATTTAAGGTTAATGTATGGTGCGGTATATTTGGAGATAGTTTGTTGGGTCCTTATGAATTACCAGCAAATTTGAATGGTAACTCGTATTTGGAGTTTCTACAGTCTAGACTTTTGGACGAGCTAGAGGAATTGCCACTTAACCGAAGGAGAGGTATGTGGTTCATGCAGGATGGGGTACCACCTCATTATCCTTTAATATTACAGAACTATCTAGATCAGCAATTTCCTCATCGTTGGATTGTCAGAGGTAGTGAATTCCCGTGGCCGCCTAGAACTCCCGAAGGTAGTCCCTTAGATTTCTATTTCTTGGTGCACATGAAAACATTGGTATACTCACAAGAAATAAATAATCGTCAAGAGCTATGGCAGCAAATATTAAATTCCGCTAATTTTATTGCTAATCAACCAAACATATTTTTTAAAGTTAGAAGATCGTTTAGTGAAAGAATAGATAAACTTATTGAGGTAAATGGGGGTCACATTGAACATTTGTTAAGTTAAGTATTTTTAAAGTTTGTTCATATTATTTATTGTAGCAAACATGTGAAAAAGACTTTTTGATAACTACATGTTGGTAAAATTGTTTGTTAATCTTCTTATTAAACCTAAAAAATCAAATTAAACGTTTCATTTGCGTAATAAATGCAAACCTATGAATTTTGATATTCTAAATAAACAAAGTAAAAATAATTTTATTTGTTAAGTTAAGTATTTTTAAATTTTGGTCATATTGTAGCAAAAATGTGAAAAAAACTTTTTGATAATTACGTGTTTAAAAGTAATGGGGAAAAATCATTTTTAGATTATTAAATAAAACACCCTGTAACTCCGACAGGAGACACCTTTTATCTAAGTGAATTGGGTTACATCTTATTATGTTGAACCCAAGATTCTACAGTTTAATTATTTCCCATTATTAATCAAATACCCTGTATATATGTATATACAGGGTGTACCAATAGTGCATATTCGGTCGATAGCTCCTTAGCCATTAAACTTAGAAGATAAGTTTAAATACGAAAGTTGTCTATTTTTATAAGCGGCATAATCTAAAAATAGTTTGATTTCTACAGGATGTAATATAAAAGCGGTACAATATATAACTTTTGATTTTTAAATAGAACACTACATATTATTTTATTTTCGATTCTCCTTATAATTTTACATCTTTTTAGTAAGAATTACTTACAAGCTAAATCTTACAGTTTTGACATATTTGCAAAGTTAACTAAAACTGACATTTTATGTAGTAATTCAAGTAGGCGTATCTCAGTTATTTTTAAAGATAAAAAATAATCTTTGTATATTTATTCATACATGAGTTCTTAAATCTATTGTCAAACTTTCAATATAACGGTGATAAAAATGAAATATAGACATTTATGCAAATAATTTATTTTAATTTTTGTATTAATTTCATGATTATCAATAAATAATATGACATATGAAATTAACAAAACTCATTTTATTAATAATTATAACATCTAATTACTAAAATCAGTTTATAACTATGTATTAAATTTATTTACATAAAACTTTTAAGTTAAAATTTAAAGTAAAATAAAAATGAAAAAATCAAATTTATGTTTGAATAATTAAGTTCTGCTTACTAATATTTTTAGATTATGCAATTATCGTTTTAAACTTATCTTCTAAGTTTAATGGCTAGAGTATCGACCGAATACGCACAATTGGGACACCTGTTATATATATATATATATATATATATATATATATATATATATATATATATATATATATATATATATACAGATATACATACGGTACGAAAACGCTTCAGGGAGCCCTTAGTAGATGACTTTCAGAAACAGGTTTTCGGCTTATATGTCCGAAACGATTCCAGCTATCGTAGCCAATTTTGAAACATGAATTTCTGTAAGTCAAGTCTATTACTTGAGACCACTAAGCAAAGTTAACTTTAGCCAAGAGCGTGCGTACTATGAGGAACAATTGGGTAAATTTGACCCCATTTTTCTAACACCTTGATTTTTTACTAATTTCACACCAGATTATAATTCACCTATTATATAAAAAAGGCACTCTTGGTAAGCGTTGCTAAATATCGCCGCTTTTTCAGAAATGGTCAAATTTAGAAAGGCATGCTGATACAATCTCCGTGCTTCAAGAGCATTGCCAAAAGATCGACCATACCATAATGTGCATGTACGCCATCTCTTCATTCGTATAATGGACTCATCATTAACTGAAAAGTGTAACTGTCTTTACTATTCCTTATTTAAATTATTACTGACTTACGCTAAAACTGGATACGTGCTCTTAGACTTGAACTATTATTGATCCTGTCTAAATTTGTGTTTTGCCCATTTCTGAAGAAATGATATTTAGCGACTCTTACTAATAGTAACTTTTTTTATGTAATAGGTATGGGTGGATCACAATTTGGTGTCAAGATTGCAAAATATCAAAGTGTTAGAAAAATTTACCGAATTACCCCCCTGGTACGCACGCTCCTGACTAACTTTGCTCAGTGGTCTTAAATAATTGGTTTTACTGACAGAAATTTATGCCACAAAATTGGTTGCGATATCTGGAATCGTTTCAGAACTATAAACCGAAAATCAGTTTTTGAAATCCATCTGCAAAGGGATGTAGCATTCCAACCATCAGATTTACTTCTGAATAAGATTAGTTTTATTATTAATATAGAAAATTACTTATTTGTGTCTTTGTTGTATTTATTGATCAATGATGTTTCACTTTGCAGGAAGAGTAAGGTTGAAAAACGTGCGAAAGGCAGTTTGAATAATGCCTACCGTTACTTTACACACGAAGGTAGTGTTTTCGATACCTTTAGGGTCGTACGTTCTACGTGTGTATATTTAGCACTGTGCGGCGTTCAACTGCTTTCATAATTTGTATTACATCACTACTGCAAGGACAGTAATGAAGTTTGTTTCAATTTATACATATTTTGCAGTCTAAAAATAGAATATTAATATAATTTGTTAAACCGAATTAATTAATATGTGCTCTAAATTACCACATTATATATTTGCGTAACGGCTGAAGCGTGTTACATATCTTAGTTTATCCCCCAAATTTCCTGTCACCGAGTGTCTTCAAATTTCACTGAGGTCTGGACATGTATGTCTTAGGTCAAAACTCAGTGTAGACGTTGTACAAGATATTAGGTTAACGTGGGCGAAAAAATCACATTTTGCCCTCTTACTTCTTATCCCATAGCTCCACCACCATCACAAATTTTAATTACTGGGGCCTTCAAATATTTAGACCTTAAACATTTGTGCATATCTGGATGCAATAGTTTTTTAGACCACACAAGCGCAACACCGCGCGCACACACGCACAAACACGCACACGGGCACCATACACACATACACGTGCACACACTCATAATCGCATACGCACAGACGCACACACAGACATTTTTCAAAAATTACTTTATTTTAGGGGGTCCTTTCAAAACAGATATTTCCAGTCTTAGTTCAATTTTTGACCGATTACAATAACTTATCATTTAGGTGTGAGTTATCTTATAAGGTTTCAACGTTTGAAAAGCAACTATCGTCGTCGGTAAAAAAAAAGTGTTAACAAATATTATTTATGAAGTAAACAGCTAAAAATATTGGCAATTCCACGACAAAACCGATGTACGTCATAAATTTATTTAGCTAGTTCCAACCAATTATTCATGCTACTATTTCGTATGTCCCCATGACTCAAAAGGATCTAGAACGTTGGGACTACTTACGTAAATTAACGGCGTGTAACTGAACTTACATGGAATTTCCTGTAGATATAAAATGTTTCAGTAAATAACGCTTTAATTAATTAACTACGTACACAAGCTATAGTGAAAATGCAAATGGGACTGCATAGGAAAAATGCACACACACCTAAGGCTAAAACTAGATGAATGCATAAAAAAACATGAGTAAAGTTGCAACACAATCTCTCGAATTTCTGATCATGTATGGTGTCATCCAGTCAAAGACTTGCCTACTAAAAAGCTAAAACAACCAACACACCTGGTACACCAACCCATAAGCGAGTCTAGTTTAAAAATGAAACCGAAGAAACCACAGAAATCCAACAGCCATTCAAACCTCTACTTGCACGGTAATTTAAACATAAATGAGAAACTATAGAATTGGACCGTCCCCGTAGCCCAATGAGTTAAGCGCCTTCTTCCTATCACCGATGAATCCACTTCCCACCACCTCAAAGTGATGGCTCACGGTAGCTATTGTAAAGGTGGAAGCTAACCTCACTCTCAACATTTATGGAAGCTTTCAAGCAGTGTTGTTGTCATTCTCTAGCGATAAGGTGACACTACGCCTTTGACAAGGAAAGAGAGGGTACGCGTGATTTCGGATACCAATCTGTTACCATTCGCCACTAAAATGTTACAAATATTACGGAAGGTGGACGACGCTAAAGTTTGTTTGCCACCAGGCCAATGACGACCGATTAATATTTGGTCTCAATTTTTTACGCAGGTCTGAAATGCATGTTACGAGTCCCCTCTTTTTCCTTGTCAGGGCTTTACGCATTTAACTTACAAATTACACCAACTGTTTTCATTAGTTTATATTGCGATTCTTACAGTGGCGTAGTGTGAGTTTTAACCGTCAGGAGCGCAGGCAAATTTCGCCGCCCCTTATTTCCGAATTAAAATTCAAAGGAAGAATCATCATTATTGTGTACTGTACAGACTACAAATAAAATCGATTGATTGATTATATACGTTTACTATCGTGAAAGATTGTTATTAGGGACTTGAATAGAAAACACAAGTGGACTTCGACAAAGAACTGGAACTATAGGTGCTGTTACTATTTATACATATTTTAATTTAAATTTAATTCGTCTACTTTTTAAAGCAAAGTTTTTTATTACAGTCTCTTGCTCAATAGAGAAGATAGCCAGATTGGTAGCCTTAAAGTACTCATTGTTGATCTTAAATAATTTTTGATCAATTTAAATTTTGAAAAACTTCTCTGAGAGCGGGCATTGCTTATGGCAATTGTGAGGAATATTCGGATAATTATTATAATATTGTGTAGAGTATCTTCCAGCTTGGATTTCACAATAAAGTTTAATAATTCAAGCGAGTCCGCATTCATTAAATTATTTTCATTGCCTTTGGCGGCAATGAAAATCCACAGCCGAAGTCCTGCTCGTCAATTTCGGAGATGCGTAATCTAGATTATATTTAGTGTCGTCCGAATCTAGTAATATAGCTGGAGTTAGATAAGCAAACTTATCTACCTAATTCTGTAGCTGCTGAAACCTCCCACCAATTTCTACAACTATTCTATCTAACGAAGAAAACAGCTTCCATCTCAACTCATTTTCATAAGATAAGTTGGCATCCCTGGTTCCGTCATCAAACATGTGTCTTCTCGTTACGTAGAAATGCTAAGTTCTAGACAGATATTTTTTGCATAACTTACAGCGCTGTCTGCCCATTCCTCTCGTTCCTCTATCAGTTGCATCTGCAAAGTATTTACTTTCTGAGCGCACGATCTTATGTCCAGTCCATTTGTTTGTAAATATTTTTGTGCATCATTCACTTCATGTAGCACAAGTTGCCAGAGGCCCAAAATACAAAGAAAGAAAAATTACAGCATCGCATCTACCAAAGTTCTTTCATCTGTTCTTGTGTAAAGGCTTTCAACTATCTCTGTCAGTTATTCCAAAGCGGCGAGAATGTTTTTGTACTGGTGCAACTGAATCGCCTCTTGCACTCCACCGTGCATCTTGAACTCTTTTAAACTTTTGCCCAACGATGTGTGGTCATGCAAAAAAATGAATAGTAACGTTCTAATTTGCCGAAAAAAGTTACTGAACTCGCTTCAATTGAGGCAGCGTGGAAACAAACCAGGTTTAATGAATGCTTTGAGCAAGGTACGAATTAAACTTTGGGATCTATTTCTTTAATTCATTGCTTAACTCCTGAATGCCTTCGAGCCATAACAGCAGCATTATCATATGCTTGACCTCTACAGTTATTTATATCGAGACTGTCAGCCTCAAGCTGCTCAAAATCATCTTTGAAATTCCTTCAGCAGTTTTATCTTTTGTTTCATTGAAAACTATAGAAGATTCCATTATTTGTACTTCCTGATTTTCAATCACTATGTATCTTAATACCTGGTTTGTTTGATCTTTATGAGAAATTTTTGGAGTGCTGTCAAATATAATAGAATAATACTTGTCATGTTTTACTTGTCTGATGATATGTTGGCACACTTTATTTCCCAAAATTGTAATAAATTCATTTTGAATTTCTGGTGACATATACGTGATTGAAATTTTGCCATACATTTTACATCTTACAAGATATTTACGCAGTACAGGATCGTATTTTCCTATTAAATGCACCAATTCAAAAAAGTATCCTCTATTAGTACTGGAATCGTTTTCTCTATGGACACATAAAGCCAAATTTTGTTTAGAAAGGAATTTTATAACCATTCTAATAAGAATTTCTTGCCACCTTTGCGTCTTCTACTCTTTTGATCTATTCGGTTTATTTGTATTCTCAAATAAACGACAGCAAAAGCAAAATAATAATGCTTTTGAAGAAGAATAAGCCATCCAAGTACGTAAAACTCTTTCTCTGTTAGTTAATGTGCGGTAAAACTATTCCTTGGTAAGCCGCCTTGTCTTCCTTAATGTTAAAGAGCAGGAATCTGAACGTATTAGTGTTGACGCTTCTGCGAAGTTAATATTGATATGCTGTACTACTTCCTGGCCTTGCTGAATGAGATGCAATCACACATTTTCATCTATATGCTCAGGCCATTTTGCGAGTCTCTAATCTATCAAGCTCCATGTCTAGACAAACATATTCAGACTCTGATTGAGTAGATGTTGTTGTAATTTGATCTTCAGGAACGATCTCAACATTCTTAACAGGTACCAGATCAACGGTGTTAAGCTCCTGTATATTTTACTTTGTTCTGGGTTTGAAGGCCCAGACCCAGTTGTATTTAAGCCCTATATCGACTCTGACGTCTCAGTAACAGGACTTTTCACATATTTAAGTAAAGCCCCTACACTTTCTCGAATATTTTCCAACTTAACCCTTCTTTTATGACGGTACGCTGACTTTTCTTTTCATAAAACAATATAATTATTGACACGACACTTAGATTCGTAAACTAAAGTATCGTAAAACGTAAAACATTTCAAAATAATTTAATAAATTAAAAAATAGAGAACGCTGTACTAAATAGTTTATTATTTTATGAGCTAAAGTGACACTTTTTGGCGAATCTGTAGGTTTGACGGATGAACGTAGTGAGTCCGGCAAAAAAAAAAAAAAAAAAAAAAAAAAAAAAAAAAAAAAAAAAAAAAAAAAAAAAAAAAAAAAAAAAAAAAAAAAAAAAAAAAAAAAAAAAAAAAAAAAAAAAAAAAAAAAAAAAAAAAAAAAAAAAAAAAAAAAAAAAAAAAAAAAAAAAAAAAAAAAAAAAAAAAAAAAAAAAAAAAAAAAAAAAAAAAAAAAAAAAAAAAAAAAAAAAAAAAAAAAAAAAAAAAAAAAAAAAAAAAAAAAAAAAAAAAAAAAAAAAAAAAAAAAAAAAAAAAAAAAAAAAAAAAAAAAAAAAAAAAAAAAAAAAAAAAAAAAAAAAAAAAAAAAAAAAAAAAAAAAAAAAAAAAAAAAAAAAAAAAAAAAAAAAAAAAAAAAAAAAAAAAAAAAAAAAAAAAAAAAAAAAAAAAAAAAAAAAAAAAAAAAAAAAAAAAAAAAAAAAAAAAAAAAAAAAAAAAAAAAAAAAAAAAAAAAAAAAAAAAAAAAAAAAAAAAAAAAAAAAAAAAAAAAAAAAAAAAAAAAAAAAAAAAAAAAAAAAAAAAAAAAAAAAAAAAAAAAAAAAAAAAAAAAAAAAAAAAAAAAAAAAAAAAAAAAAAAAAAAAAAAAAAAAAAAAAAAAAAAAAAAAAAAAAAAAAAAAAAAAAAAAAAAAAAAAAAAAAAAAAAAAAAAAAAAAAAAAAAAAAAAAAAAAAAAAAAAAAAAAAAAAAAAAAAAAAAAAAAAAAAAAAAAAAAAAAAAAAAAAAAAAAAAAAAAAAAAAAAAAAAAAAAAAAAAAAAAAAAAAAAAAAAAAAAAAAAAAAAAAAAAAAAAAAAAAAAAAAAAAAAAAAAAAAAAAAAAAAAAAAAAAAAAAAAAAAAAAAAAAAAAAAAAAAAAAAAAAAAAAAAAAAAAAAAAAAAAAAAAAAAAAAAAAAAAAAAAAAAAAAAAAAAAAAAAAAAAAAAAAAAAAAAAAAAAAAAAAAAAAAAAAAAAAAAAAAAAAAAAAAAAAAAAAAAAAAAAAAAAAAAAAAAAAAAAAAAAAAAAAAAAAAAAAAAAAAAAAAAAAAAAAAAAAAAAAAAAAAAAAAAAAAAAAAAAAAAAAAAAAAAAAAAAAAAAAAAAAAAAAAAAAAAAAAAAAAAAAAAAAAAAAAAAAAAAAAAAAAAAAAAAAAAAAAAAAAAAAAAAAAAAAAAAAAAAAAAAAAAAAAAAAAAAAAAAAAAAAAAAAAAAAAAAAAAAAAAAAAAAAAAAAAAAAAAAAAAAAAAAAAAAAAAAAAAAAAAAAAAAAAAAAAAAAAAAAAAAAAAAAAAAAAAAAAAAAAAAAAAAAAAAAAAAAAAAAAAAAAAAAAAAAATATGTTCTATACCTCTCTAATAGTTTTGGAGATATTTAAGTTTGTTCCGTTTTTTTCGTTGATAACACTGAAGAAGAGTAACATTAGTCGGTCAAAGCAAGCTATGAATACATAAGAAACTAAAAAACATATTAACTGAAATACAAACACTTAAAATTATAATAAATGTTCAATGTGACCACCATTTTGTTGCTGGCAAACATGAAGTCTTTGAATAAACGACAAATTTACTTTTCGTAACGTGGAAACATTTATATTTTGAATGACGTCTCTAATTCTTGCCTTCATATCATCTACAGTCGTTGGAGGAGTTTGATACACTTTTTCTTTAATTCAGCACCAAAGAAAAAAGTCCAGCTTTGTCAAGTCAGGCGATCTTGCAGGCCAGGACATAGGCCCTCCTCTTCCAATCCATTTGTTCTGAAACTGGATATTTAAATAATTTCTAACGTTTCTGCTAAAATGCGGAGGAGCGCCATCTAATTGCAGCCACATTTCTCCAAGGGTTTGTAAAGGCAAATCTTCAATAAAATTTTCAAATTCGTTACGCAAGAAGTTTAAAAATAAATCACCATTGACCGTATTTTCAAAAAAATATGGTCCTATAATTCTTTCCCCAATAATTCCGGCCCAAACATTAAGTAACCAGCAGTGTTGATGATCAACAGGAATTATAAATCTGGGACTCTCGGTATCGTAATAATGGAAATTATGTCTATTAACGTATCCATTTTTGTGGAAAATAGCTTCATCAGTTAATAAGATCGTGCTAAAACAGTTGGGTTTTTCTAAATTTTTATTTATGGCCAATAGCAAAAGTTTAATCTATTAACGAAGTCATCCTCGTCTAATTCTTGTGCAAGTTGGACATGGTATGGATGATATTTATATTTTTTTATAATTCTATTAACTGATGTTTTTGAAACTCCAACTTCTAATTCCAATTGTCGGCATAAAACGTAAGGATTTTCAATCACGGATTGAAGAACTAAATGTTCATTACCTTCGTTAATTGCGGTTCTTTCTCGTTCTAAATTATCTTCGTAATGAATACTGCCTGTTTGCTCGAAACGCTCTTTCAATCTTGCAAATGCTGAAACTTGCGGGGGTCGTGCATTTGGAAATTTTTGCTTATAAATTCGATGAGCTAAAAGACAATTTTTATTGTTTTCACCAAGGACGTAAAGCATATTAATAAGTTCTTCTTTCGAAAAATTCATTTTGTAGTTTAGGAAGTAAGTATACAATACTACACAAATATTAGCACTGTTTGACAAGTTTAATTTCTTCATTTGTTTTCGTTCATCTTTTATTTTACGCTCTTTTGATTAAATTGTTTAATTTTAGGTTGAATCGTTTAAAAATATCTCAAATATCACTTAAAAATGGTGGTTTCATGCCATATTTATTGCTTTGACCGACTAATGTTACTCTTCATCAGTGTTATCAACGAAAAAAATTGAACAAACTTAAATATCTCGGAAACTATTAGAGATAGGTATAGAACATATTTAATAAAAATTAAAGCCGACTAGTAGACGAAGACAAGACGTTAAAAAATATAGGGTGTGCTAATTAAAAAAAGGAAGATATAGCATTTTCAAATTTACGCTGTTAAATTAATTTTTGTGATCACCCGTTTATTCTAAGACTTCACGTTTGTCAGCAACAAAATGGTGGTCACATTGATCATTTATTGTAATTTTAAGTGTTTGTATTTCAGCTAATATGTTTTTTAGTTTCTTATGATAGCTCGCTTTGACCGACTAATTTTACTCTTCTTCAGTGTTATCAAGGAAAAAAATTGAACAAACTTAAATATCTCCGAAATTATTAGAGATAGGTATAGAACATGTTTAATAGAAATGAAAGCCGATTAATAGACGAAGACAAGGCATTAAAAATATCCTCAGGCCATTTTCCGAGTCTCTAAGCTATCAAGCTCCATGTCTAAACAAAATATTCAGACTCTGATTGAGTAGATGTTGAAATTTGATCTTCAGGAACGATCTCAATATTCTTAACAGGTACCAGATCAACACTGTCAAGTTCCTATATATTTTACCTTGTTCTGGGGAAGGCCCAGAAGTTATTTAAGCTATATGGACTCTGACGTCTCAGGAACAGGACTTTTCACATATTTAAGTAAAAAGACTTTCTCTAATATTTTCCAACAACCCTTCTTTTATTACGGTACGCCCTTTTTTCTTTTCATAAAAAATATAATTATTGACACGACACTTAGATTCGTAAACAAAGTATCGTAAAACGTAAAACATTTCAAAATAATTTAATAAATTAAAAAATAGAGAACGCTGTACTAAATAGTTTATTATTTTATGAGCTAAAGTGACACTTTTGGGCGAATCTGTAGGGACGGATGAACGTAGTTCCGGCAAATAAATGACAAAATCCTGCTCCATAAATATACTGTTTTTTCTTCAGACGTTTTCACTAAATGTGAAATAAGGAAAAATAATTAGGTTGTGAAAATGAGGAATAGTTAGATTTACTTAGCGTGCTCTCAAAAATAGGTTTCGTTGAAAACAATGAATTAAACAAGCTGAAAATTGTGAAGATTCTCCGTTATTGTAAGTATTTTATTAAACTCTTTGTTCCTATTTGTGTAAATTAAAATATTACATTGTTAGGAGTATGATGGAGAAATTACACGCCGTCAGGTTACTGAAGGGCTAATATAGCAATAAATGATCTAGACCTCCACTGTTACCTCTGGGGATTTTATTTTGGAGAAAATGTTAGTTTTAATCATTGTACTTTTAATCTTTATAATACATTTTGTTTCGTTGTTTTCCAAATTGGGTGTTTGAGTTATTTTACATTTTTTTGCATCCGCTGGAGAGGATGCAAAGACTTTCAACCGCCGGTGAAAATGTCAAACTTTAATGTTGTCAGGTGAAGTTTAAAATATCATCTTTTATTGACATCTGAAGAAAAAATTACTTGTTTTGAATTTTTATTTTAACCTAAAGCTTTAACAACGTAGTTAGATAGTCAAACATACATTTACATAAACAAATAACGTAATAAATGAAATATTTTAACTACGACCACTGTAGAAGATACGCAAAAACACACGACTCACAGCCTCAGTCAATAGCTCATTAGACACGGTCAATAAATCGCACAGTTTTCGTAAACAAAACGCACAGTTTGAATATATTTAAATTATTTTCTTAAACCAGTAAATCCTAATCGCTTCATAGGATACTGGTTTCTCAGATCCTCGGTAACTATAATTTTGTAAAATTGTTCGAAATAAAATTGTTCAAAAGTCTAAAGATGCAGTAATATACAGGGTATCTTGAAGAAATGAAGTACCCTGTCGTAACTAGTTTTTAGATCTCTCTGTATACATGAAATGAACAACAAAAAACAACTAAAATAAAAAATCGACGTGTTTAGGCATCATTTACAATACCTGATAATAATGAAAATATTAAAAGTAGTCAGACTTCTTTGGCTGTATATGGTCGTGGGTAAAGTATAGTACGTAATGCAAATTGTAAAACAATTACGCACTCGTGGAATTACGGACTCCGCTACGCGGTTTCGTGCGTAATTTTTCCATTCGTGCGTTATATGTAAAGGTTTATTTTAAACTAGTATATAGTACATTTACCCGATTATAACGCATCAAGAATCTAGACATTATGCAATATGTAATTTTTAATGCTCTTATCATAAATTTTAAAACTGTAACCTAGTTTGCAGTTGTTATTAATAATAACTATTTTTTATATGAAATAATTCATTCTCGCTGAATATTAGTCGTAAACAGTCCGAGCGTAAAATAAAAGACGGGGAATCACTGCAAATCAGTACTGAGTACAGACAGTGTTTCCCGTCGCTACAAAGAGCAAGATGGCTACATTCATTTAAAGGGGAATCCCGATTTCGTCAAAGGATAAATAATAAAAGTTCCGTGCTCGGTCCAATTGTAGATACGACAAAAATATGAAATGAAATCGTTAAAATGTATTATTATTTATTGACAAATTTTGCTGCTCCCTAAAAGTGTCGCCCTTGCTACTCTACGCCACTGGATTTTTAATAAGGCTGTACAAAATATTTACAAAATGACTCAATCAATATGTATGCTTAATTGGCGTTTAATGAAACCATGAATGTTTGACACATACTTGTGAATATATTTTATTCCGAGATGCTTATTGTTAGAAGTAATAATTAAATGTCGGCCAATAAGAACATGCCTACACAACAACAAAACAAGAAAATTCGGTTAAATGTTTAATATTTAAAAATAAAAAAAAACAAATTAATATAATATAATCGCCGTAATTCAAGTTTATTGCAGTTGTTGTTTCTAATTAGAACTTTAGTGAACTTGATGCTAGCTGTTTTGTTTATTACTCAATTTATTACAGAATTTTCCAATATACAAAATTATAATTGCGACAAGCCGTATGAAAACTTGCTTTTACTACAGATCTGCTAGGACCAACGTACCTATAACAGAAGCTGAAAACAAAGACAACAGTAAATAAGCTGTACTGTACTTGGTCAACAACTAATACTATTAGCACCTTACCTGTAGTTTTCACAGCTTTGTTTTCAAACGCTTTAATAAGTAACACAGAATGTGGTAGCGCAATTACTTACGCGTATTGACGGCCACTGTTTCAGTTAGACGCTACCAAAGTCAACGTAGCCAATAAAATTTACATTGTTGACGGAAAGGTTCTTATAATATTTGCTGTTAGGGTTATTATAAGCGTCATGTTATCTTTTATGACATAGCTAGCTTATTTCGCGGTGCTTGATTTGTAGAACACTCATGACGCATATGGCCGGGTTTGTCAAACATACAGAAAGTGCCAGAATTACGCTGATAATGTGCACATTAGAATCGTTTTTTAAAGATTAAGCCTCTACGATTGGTACTAAATCAAGCATTGGTTGTGCGCCTTCCAATTAACGCAATTATTCCCATGACCGTCGCAAGTCTGTAAGCACGTAAGTAGCACATAAAGATCTGCATGGTGACCTGCGCGCTTTCCGAACTTCATTACGCGATCCGTAACGGCATCGGTAAGACAAGCTACGGCATCCTTTCCTTGGATGTTGCATTAATTAAGCAAGGTCAGCTTTTCGTAGAAACGTCTTAAATAAATTATACGGGTTGCTTCTACAGTCATCAATAATCTGTCTGTGCAGAAAATGCTTTTTTTAAATAAAATTTTACTTTCTGCTCAAGCGTATTGAATAATGAGCTGGATATCATACCAAGTACAAGCTAACCCATGTAAACTACGTCTATTAATTAATTAATTAATTAATATCTTAATCGGTTTACCGGATTAAATGATGGGACTACACTCGAGTCATTGACGGATTACCACTACGCGAAGGTTGCCCCTGAATGGTAAAAGGAAAAGAAAAGGTCACGTGTTTCGTTCCCTCCCTATGGGGAAGGGCGCTCTGTGCTGTTGGAAAAGATCGGAAGGGACGGATTCACAGTTCTTAGGAGGAAGATACTACTCCAGCATTCGCCTAAATAGCCGCACATGGTGTGCGTATGCCAGTGACTATGCCGCTATATGTTAGGGAAAACCCCTGAAAAATCTCAGACAAGGTAGACGGTAACGGGAATCGAATCCACTACCTCTCGAATGCTAAGCAGGTCGTGATACCACAACTCTACTAATGGCAGAAAATGTTTGCTTAATGGTTTCCGCTATTGTAGAATTTGAAGATTAGATCGATCTTTGTTCGCTGTTCAAATTTTTCGAAAGCGCTATTTTTTCATTATCCAATGAAGATGCGCGAACTCATCGACGATTTATAACAAACTGTTTGAATTCATTATCATAGATAGTACTTTCTAGAACGAAGTAAACCGAACGAAAATTTTACTGCAACTACATATGAAATAGCAGAAGTGGCAACGGTCAAGGGGTTGAGGCAGTGATTGGGTTTTGTCCGCAATACTTGGTTCACAGCGCGTACCAATAACCTAATATTTACGTTAGAAATCAGATATTTTGTGGAAAATATAAGAACATTTGCAGGTGCAGTATGGGGCTTATGGGAAGGCAGTGCATGCTTGCCAAACGTATTATATCGATAGATTACTGCACCGTTTTATAATACCGGGCTCGGTGGCTACGGTGTAGCAGACAGTTTCTAACCCAAAATAAAAGACGAATATAAATTTAAATTGAACTTATAAATCGTAAATATATCGAATATAAGTTCGATTCATAAGAAGCTGATCGCATTAGAAGTTAGATGTGGGCACCGAGATAACTGTAAAAATTAGTTTATTAAATTTCATTTTACAGTTAATGAATTCTGTTTTAAGTGCACATGCTTACATGTATTTATGTCTATGAATGTTTTACAGGAACTTGTCATGTGTCTTGACTTAACAACTGATACACTCAAATTAACCATTAAGGAGTACCTAATAAAGCAACTTTCTATAACTATAACGAATACCTTAATTACGGCAATAATTTTTAGATACAACTTATCAAAAGTAAAAGTGTTTTAAATGTATTAAATACTCTTATTATAGATATTTTTACCAGTAAGTCCATCGACTGGTGCAAATGCATGTATGATTTCGAGCACAGTTATTTAGGTTTAATTTAACCTTAAGGTATTCATTTTAGTGATCTTGTATTCTGTAATTGTTCTTTTCTGTATTTTAATAGCAATAAAGTTTTTATAATTTATCCGCGCCAAATGTACATTACTGTATAAATCAAAACTTTAAAACGTAGGTTGTAATTTTCATATAGGGAGGAATTCACAGATAATGGTTAAATAAATGGATACCTGTTACATGAGATCGATACTGCTACACAATTTGCTTTGACATGTAAAAGAAACTGTAACTAACACCATGCAATATTAGATAAAGTAGAAATTGAAATTTTGCCTAAACAGAATAATTTTATTAGAATTTTATTATAGGTACACCATTTATTTACAGCATAATATAATACTTCTCGCACAAATGATATATTTTCCAGCCAATTTGGTGTAATCGCTGGAGCCGACCTATAGCTTCTCGGAAGAAGATTAACATTGATTATCAACTGTTCAATATCAGATTATGTGCTATTCACATATTATTTTCAAAGTTTTTGCGTCATTTATATAATGTTACCAGTTTTCAATTGCCACTTCTTTGTATCAAGATTTTAACTGTTACATGTCCTTTACCTTAAATCTCGTATTATTCATTTTAATATGATGTTTGACTTGTGCCCATGCCATTTCTATCGGGTTTAATTCACAATGTTATGGAGGTAAAGCAAGCATATCATGACCTCTTTCTTGTGCCATAACATCATGTTCATTTTATCATATTGATGCCTCACTTGAGCTACAGAAGCCAGTAATTCTCGTTTTCAATGGGTATTTCTTGTTTACTAAGCCAATCAACACGTTGTTCGTTTCGCCATGTCATTGTTGGAACCTTCTTTACCTTCATACCGTGATAAGACGCATTATCCATAACAATAACTGAATTTGGTGGTATATTTGGAATAAGTTGTTCGACAAACCAGTTGTTATACATCCCGTCCATTTTCTTATGCACATCAACGGTCTTCTTTTACTCAACAAAGTTAGTTTCGCACCTGGCATAAAACCATTGCTCCCAACAGCATGCATTAAGGAAAATCGGGGTCCATGGCCACTTAGTGATTTTAAACTTATTCAAGACACTCGGATGAATGGCTACCAACCACTTTCAATGGTGGTATCATTCATCATATATATATATATATATATATATATATATATATATATACAGGGTCCGCCAATAGTGCGTGGACGAAGCTTTATGAGTTTATACAATATCGTTTTCAAAATTATTTATTGCAGGATGGTGTGGATCTTTCGGGTTACAATTAGAAAATATTTTCGCAAAATTACTACTCTTATACAGGGTATTACAACACAAAGTTATGTTTTTTTAAATGGAACATACCGTATATTATTATAAATTTGGATTCCCTGGTTAATTTTAAGGGCACTTTATTCACTATATGAGGTATCTTAAACGCGCAATTTAGGCGCTGCATTCAATTTTTTGAAAATTTAGAGGTTGAAAAGAAAAATTGTAACAACCGTATTGAGAAATGTGTAACACTAAAATTTTAATGGTTGATTAGTCATAGACTGTGCTACATAAAATCGTAAAAATAGTAATATTATCTTTTTTAATTTTCGAGATATCGTAATGCAAAGTTTAAGATTTTCAATCATAGATAACTTGATTTTTTTAAATGGAAAGGTATACATTGTTAGATAGGAAATTTAATTACATTTTTTTTGATATAACATTGTTGGTATTTATGTTTTGCCGTTTTTTGATAATCCAGCTTTTTTACTGAATTTGCAAAGTTTAAGAGTTTTAATCATAGATAACTTGATTTATTTAAATGAAAGGTATACATTGTGTTACATTGATAGATAGGAAATTTAATTACAATTTTTTGATATAACATTGTTGGTATTTATTTTTGCCGTTTTTGATAATCCAGCTTTTTACTGAATTTGTCGATTTTCGTAGGTTTACATATGTATGTATAATTGTTTAAATCACATCAAGCTATGAAAACAAAAGAATATTAGAAACAAAATTCAGCAATAGTATCTGTTTTGTCATTTCGCGTGTATATTCAAACGTAACTGAGTTAATTACTTTATTGCAGTGTGAATGTTTGACGCTTAACTTTACGAACATCATGTACGTAATACGTTTATTTAAGAATTATAATGAGTAATTTTTGCAAAATGAATTAGTTGACATGATATTTGTGCTTGGAGAATCAAACAAAATTGTTTATTGGCCCGTCGAATCTACGGGCAGCATTATCCTGATCGAAGACAACCAAGAGAAGAATCGTTTCGCTATCTTTTCGAAATATTTGAAAGTACTGGAAGTGTTGGGTATCCTAAAAATGAAAGAGCTAAAGTTGTTACAAATGAAGAAAATGAATTTCGTGTACTTGTAGCTACAATTGAAAACCCCACGTTGTATTCCGAAATTAAGTGACAATTTAGAAATCAGTCAAACTTCCGTGAGACGAATGTTAAAGAAAATAAATTTCACCCTATCAGGTACAATTACATCAAGAGCTGAAAGAAATCAAAATCTAATTAATTTTTCCAGTGGGTTCAACAACAGTTAAATGCGAACGAAAATTTTATATCGGGGATATTATTTACCGACGAATGTACATTTCATCGAAATGGATTTGTGAACAGACATAATTTTCATTTTATTCAAATGAAAATCCACATCAATTTCGGTTAGTATCTCAAAATAAATGGTCAGTGAATGTTTGGGCAGGTATATTCGGCGGAACTATTGTTGGTCCTTTTTTTCAATGGCACACTCACTGGGGTAGAATATCATAATTTTCTAGAAAACGAATTATATCATTTATTGGAGAATGTACCTTTGGCTCAAAGAAGAGGTATGTTTTTCCAACAAGACGGGCACCTCTTCATCATGCCAGAATTGTAACCCAGTGGTTAAATTCGACGTTTCACGAAAATTGGATAGGAAGACAAGGACCGATACCTTGGCCAGCTAGATCTCCCGATATAACTCCATTGGATTTTTTCTTTGGGGCTTTGTGAAGAATAAAGTATATGAGGAAGAACCAACAACTGCTGAGAATATGAAATTGCGAATTAGAAATGTTTTTGCTACAATTACTCCTAATATGTTAGATCGGGTTGAAGCTTCTTTTATTAAAAGAATTCAGTATTGTCTAAATCAGCGTGGTCGACAATTTGAACATTTAATTTAATATTATTTTCTTCCAAAATCGATAAATTCAGTAAAAAGCTGGATTATCAAAAACGGCAAAAATAAATACCAACAATGTTATATCAAAAATTGTAATTAAATTTCCTATCTATCAATGTAACACAATGTACATATACCTTTCCATTTAAATAAATCAAGTTATCTATGATTAAAAATCTTAAACTTTGCAAATTCAGTAAAAAAGCTGGATTATCAAAAAACGGCAAAACATAAATACCAACAATGTTATATCATAAAAAAATGTAATTAAATGTCCTATCTAACAATGTAAAACAATGTATACCTTTCCATTTAAAAAATCAAGTTATCTATGATTGAAAATCTTATACTTTGCATTACGATATCTCGAAAATTAAATAAGATAATAGTACTATTTTTACGATTTTATGTAGCACAGTCTATGACTAATCAACCATTAAAATGTTTGTGTTACACATTTCTCCATACGGTTGTTACAATTTTTCTTTTCAACCTCTAAATTTTCAAAAAATGGAATGCAGCGCCTAAATTGCGCGTTTAAGATACCTCATATAGTGAATAAAGTGCCCTTAAAATTAACCAGGGAATCCAAATTTATAATAATATACGGTATGTTCCAATTAAAAAAATATAACTTTGTGTTGTAATACCCTGTATACGAGTAGTAATGTTTGCGAAAATATTTTCTAATTGTAACCCGAAAGATCCCACACAATCCTGCAATAAATAATTTTGAAAACGATATTGTATACACTCATAAAGCTTCGCCACGCACTATTGGCGGACCCTGTATGTATATATATATATATATATATATATATATATATATATATATATATATATATATATATATATATATATGTATATAAAAGTAAACGTTTTAATTACGTGAATTTCGACACTTTGAAAAAATAAAAGTTATTACTTTTATCAATCATCATTTTATTTCTAAGCACATTATAAATTTAATATATGTATTTAAGCATTAAGACAAAATCTAGTTGAGTTCAATTCATCATGACCAAACCACTCAACTATCGCTTTTCAAGAATTTACAAGTTTTCGGTCCCTGCTCTGGCATTGGCAACACTTACAATATAGGAATCTACAAGTCTGTACCAATTTTGAAACCAACCGAAACAAGATGTCACAGGAGTTTTTAACTGCATATATAAGGAAGTTGACTTAAAACAATGCGTTATTTGCTACTAGACTTCGGCCGGTGCGAAATAAAATAGTTTTTTTATTATTGTACAAAAGTTTTAAAAGTGCTTGTGCAATTGCAAATTGTCCAGTGTGAGTGCGTTTGTCTTTTGTGAAGGTAAGTTTTTAATTTTCATTTTCAAAAATCGCGTACAAGTAGTACTAGAATTAGTAGTCCCAGGGTGATACATTTTTGGGAAAATTTTCAATCTTCATTCAATTTAGAAACTTTTATGTCTATGGTTTTATTTACGACAAATGTACCGTTTTCGAGATAAATGCTGAAAACTGTTCAAAAACATGGTCATTTTACGCTGTTTTTCTACTATTATTTTAATTTTCTATGGTATACTGTTAAATGTGTCTCAAAAACCGCACATTTGTCCTAAATAACACTGGAAACATAAAAGTTTCTAAATTGAATTAGGATTTTATTTTTCGAATTATTAGGGGTTAGAAGCGTTGCAGTAAGCAAGGGGGCATCACCCTGTGGGTATTGTCATCGGTTAAATTGCTCTTAATATTGAGTTTTAGTTGCCTTGCCTAAAATGTATACCAAATTCAATTTATTATACAGGGTGTCCATCTATAAACTGACACATTTTAACTGCTTATAACTCGAAAACGATAAATGGTATCGATGTGCGGTTTTCACAGAACTTCATCATTTTTTAAATTTTTTGACAGTGTTGCCAAGTTTTAAAATTTACCTGAAATAGGAGAAACAAAATTGACGATTTTCAAAGGCCGATTTCGCAAAAACTTTAATGGGACACTCTGTATTTTTATAATTTACATCAAAGCCTATTTACTCTCCTTTACGAAAATGTTGTTAGTTTGCTTAATTTTTTAATATACATGTTATACGGATTGATAATTGGTTTCAGAAACCAAAATGTCTGATGCTAAGAAAAACCCTCTGGAAGCCAATTTAAAAGCGGAGATTGAACAAGCAAACACAGCTTCAAAAACAGTCAGGTGCCCTGCAGAACTTTTTGAAAGAGGTAGTCTCAACGCTCCCACTACCGATCAACATTTAAACAACGCCCAGCACATGCACCTGGATACTGACTTTCCCGATATGAATCCCCTTTGGACGCAAACGTCAGCATTGCTGAGCTAGTTAATTCACCTCAAACGAGTTTGTTGAGTAGTGATGCAGTTCCGTGCAGTTCAAAATAAAAACTGCAAGTTGTGCAGACCTCAGAAAAACATTTAGAAGAGACTACAGTCCCAATTATCTCTTCTGACCCAGGATTATGGCCCGAAATCATGCGCGAAGCAGATAGAGTTTTTGGTTAAACGTGGTCCAGCTGCATAATTTTGATTTTCCTTATGATGATCAACATAGAAGATTCTCACCAAAATATTACAAGAAAGCACTTAAAAATGGAGAACAAGTTTTAAGAGAATGGATGGTATATTCCTTATTTCAAAACGTCTTGTATTGTTTTCCATGTCGACTTTTGCTACCCCATCTAGCACTAGCGCTCTTGGCCATCGAGGATTAAAGACTGGAAGCATTTAGGAGACTCTTTAGCACATCATGAAAATGGTAAAACGCATATTAATTGTTTAAAATCATGGCTTGAATTAAAGCAACGGTTGAAAATGGGTAAAACAATAGATGCAGTTTCTCAGAGGCTCATTGATTCTGAGATAAATCACTGGTCCGAAGTTCTTTTACGCATTATATCAGTCGTTAGAATGCTAGGTGAGAGATCTCTAGCTTTTCGAGGAACAACAGATAAACTCTATGAACACAATAATGGAAACTTTTGAAGTTCATTCAGTTATTGGCTGAGTTTGATCCAAAAATGGAGGAACACGTTCGCAGGGTTCTTAATAAAGAAGAAATCAAAGCTACATATCTAGGAAAAACTATACAAAATGAAATAATTGATTTGTTGCATGACAATATAAAGCGCCACATCATTGAACAAGTTCAAAAGGCCAAGTATTATTCTGTGATTCTCGACTGTACTCCCGATGCAAGTAAAGTCGAACAGATGACATTTATGGCAAGATATGTTTCCATAGAAGAATCAGAGTCTGAAGTTCAAGTGATAATCAATGAAAACTTTTGGGTTTTCTACCCATTGAGAGATCAAAAGCTGCGGAATTATCGGAGGTTTTAGTAGAAGACTAGAGAAAATGAGCTTAAAGTAGAGAACATGCGCGGTCAAGGGTACGACAATGGTTCCAATATGAGAGGAGAAAATCGAGTACAAACAAGAATCAGAAATATAAACCCCAGAGCATTTTATGTTCCATGCAGCAGTCATTCGCTAAACTTGGTTGTAAACGATATGGCAAAATCCTCGTTTGAGGCTGCAAACTTCTTCAATATTGTTCAAAAGTTATATACATTTTTGCTTCGTCAACTTTTCGTTGGGCAATATTACTTAAATATATTGATAGTTATACCCTAAAACCATTAAGTGATACGCGATGGGAAAGTCGAGTAGACTCATTAAAAGCTCTGCGATTTCAAATTGGACCAATTTACGATGCTTTGTACAGTATTTATGAAGATCCAGAAATCGATAATATGATTAGAGACGAGGCTAGCGGATTATTAAATAATTTGAAGCAGTTCAAATTTATATGCTCTATTGTGATTTGGTACAAAATTTTGAGTCGCATTAATCCCATCAGCAAACTTTTGCAAACCGTACATTTTGATATATCACAAGCTATTGATACGCTTAACAACTGTAAACTCTTCTTTGAAAATCTGAGATCAGATGAAGCTTTTGAAAGCATCATTTTAGAAGCAACCG
Organism: Vesta saturnalis; assembly: GCA_036346205.1. NCBI lineage: Eukaryota > Metazoa > Arthropoda > Insecta > Coleoptera > Lampyridae > Vesta > Vesta saturnalis. The sequence goes on along the minus strand of JARFJB010002351.1, from coordinate 477,329 downwards.
AGCTTGCTTCAGAGGTGGACGTGGAAGCTAATTTCGAAGCCACCACACCACGTCATCGTATCAGAAACAAAACACGAAACGTTTTGTATGAGGGCCCGGATGAACCCGTTCAAGACCTCAAACAAAAATATAAAATAGAACTTTTCTTTCACACTGTAGATCAAGCAATAAATGCCTTGAAACCAGATATAATTTGCTAAATACTCACAGTAATTATTTCAGCTTTTTGTATAATATTTTGGTTTAAAAGACATGCGCAGAAATGAGCTACTGGCTTATTGCAAAGATTTGGAAGTAGTTTTAACTGATGGAAATTCAAGCGATCTTAACGCCCTGGAACTGGCCGATGAAATAAGCATTGTTTCGTCATTATTAACAAAAAAAACCCCGTTGAAGTCCTCAAGTTTATCGCTACACTTAAACTTGCACCAAACCTCAGTATAGCATTAAGAATCCTACTTACATTGCCAGTCACTGTGGCTTCAGGAAAAAGCTTTTCAAAACTAAATAATAAAAATTATCTCGGAACGATGCAGACGCAAAATCGTCTCAATGGATTGGCAATGATAGCTATAGAACACCAAATTAGTGACAAATTAGACTTGAAATCACTGGTTCGTGAGTTTGCCGAAAGAAAAGTTAGAAAAAGGCATTCTAAATACTTTGGTTAGTTAGCATTCATTTATATTATAGGATATTAGTAAGCATTAGTTCATTTTAATTTTAGTTATTTTATTTTACCTTAGTGGTAAATTGCTTATCTGTTACATACCTGTTACCTAATGATCGAGTTTTCAATAAAATGTTTTTTTATTTAATTTTTTCAACGTTTTCTTGACTTTATGTTTGGGATCTGCGATTTACTTTAATAAACTTGAGACGCCAAATTCAAGTTTTGCCCGGAGCCAAAATGTCTAGGGCCGGCCCTGGATACAATAAAGGTCAGGAATATATCCGGGTATCTGTCATAGGTTTTACCAACATATAACAGAAACCCAAAACAAAGTTACTAATAAATAGATAGTTAGCAAATAATGTAAAACGTTACTACAGTGACTAATTTCAACTTAAATATACATCTTCCTTATAATTAAAATATATTTATCTTACAAATGGATTACGCGATGTCTAGAATGTGCACTTATAACTTATAAATTCCTATAACCATTATCAATATATTGATTGTGCGTGAATGTTTCCGACCAAACTCTTAAGAAAGCCGGAACAGACAAACGCTTTTGAAGTTTAAAATTTTATTTTTAAAATAATTTGCAACTAAGGAAAAGGTGATAAACCATAAACTTTTAATAGAACAAATTAATCGCAAATATAACATTAATTGTGCTTTAAAACTAAACTTCAATAGAAATTATACTGATTAATTGATAGTAGTTTGACTTTTACATTTTAAACAAATTTTCCCATGTTTAAGCAATTACAATACCTACATCTCAATAATAATTGTCACAATGATCGTTTTGTTTGTCACAATTTTCTTCATTATGTAATTTTGTTGATGACCTTTTAATTTGTTTGTACGCCTAAAGTAGGTAGTAATTTTAATTCAAATGGATCTATTTTATGATGCAATTGAATTACATTTTAAAAAGTACCTAATGTAACTTTAGTAACTTATACAATTTAACACATTTAAATCATACTATCGGTATAGTAAGTACAATAGACTGGTCTTTTAATATCCTTGAATACTAGTTTACCGTTTTAGTAGGAAGAACAAATCGTTTGATGCGCTAAAAAAACTGATATTTACATACATTACAGTTGTGTTTCTAAGTTTGATATGTGACCTGAAAATTGTAAAATAAAATTATGTGAAGTTGAAGTCTTGCATTTCTAGTATTTCTAGAATGTTTCTATTATTGTATTATTACTCAATTGTAGATTATACAGCCGCTCATAAACTTTATATTCGAATTTTAAAATTCTATTATATCACCATTTTAATCTTTAAAACGCACAATAGTCATGATCAATACATCCGTGCCCACCTATTTGTGATAAATAAATGAAAGGAATTTATTTTAAGAATAATTATGCCAGAATTACGCTGATAATGTGCACATTAGAATCGTTTTTTAAAGATTAAGCCTCTACGATTGGTACTAAATCGAGCATTGGTTGTGCGCCTTCCAATTAACGCAATTATTCCCATGACCGTCGCAAGTCTGTAAGCACGTAAGTAGCACATAAAGATCTGCATGGTGACCTGCGCGCTTTCCGAACTTCATTACGCGATCCGTAACGGCATCGGTAAGACAAGCTACGGCGTCCTTTCCTTGGATGTTGCATTGATTAAGCAAGGCCACCTTTTCGTAGAAAGATCTTAAATAAAATTATACGGGTTGCTTCGTACGAGTCATCAATAATCTGTCTGTGCAGAAAATGCTTTTTTTAAATAAAATTTTACTTTCTGCTCAAGCGTATTGAATAATGAGCTGGATATCATACCAAGTACAAGCTAACCCATGTAAACTACGTCTATTAATTAATTAATTAATGTCTTAATCGGAATTTACCGGATTAAATGATGGGACTACACTCGAGTCATTGACGGATTACCACTACGCGAAGGTTGCCCCTGAATGGTAAAAGGAAGAAAGTCACGTTTTACTCCTCCCTATGGGGAAGGGCGGTCTGTGCTGTTGGAAAAGATCGGAAGGGACGGATTCACAGTTCTGAGGAGGAAGATACTACTCCAGCATTCGCCTAAATAGCCGCACATGGTGTGCGTATACGCAGTGACTATGCCGCTATATGTATATGAGTAAAACCCCCTGAAAAAATCTCAGACAAGGTAGACGGTAACGGGAATCGAATCCACTACCTCTCGAATGCTAAGCAGGTCGTGATACCACAACTCTACTAATGGTAGAAAATGTTTGCTTAATGGTTTCCGCTATTGTAGAATTTGAAGATTAGATCGATCTTTGTTCGCTGTTCAAATTTTTCGAAAGCGCTATTTTTTCATTATCCAATGAAGATGCGCGAACTCATCGACGATTTGTAACAAACTGTTTGAATTCATTATCATAGATAGTACTTTCTAGATCGAAGTAAACCGAACGAAAATTTTACTGCAACTACATATGAAATAGCAGAAGTGGCAACGGTCAAGGGGTTGAGGCAGTGATTGGGTTTTGTCCGCAATACTTGGTTCACACCTACCAATAACCTAATATTTACGTTAGAAATCAGATAATTTGTGGAAAGTATAAGAACATTTGCAGGTGCCGTATGGGGCTTATGGGAAGGCAGTGCATGCTTGCTAAACGTATTATATCGATAGATTACTGCAGCGTTTTATAATACCGGGCCCGGTGGCTACGGTGTAACAGACAGTTTCTAACCTAAAATAAAAGACGAATATAAATTTGAAATGAACTTATATATATATATATATATATATATATATATATATATATATAATATATACCGAATAGAAGTTCGATTTATAAGAAGCTGATCGCATTAGAAGTTAGATGTGGGCACCGAGATAACTGTAAAAATTAGTTTATTAAATTTCATTTTTACAGTTAATGAATTCTGTTTGAAGTGCACATGCTTACATGTATTTATGTTTATGAATGTTTTACATGAACTTGTCATGTGTCTTGACTTAACAACTGACACATTCAAATTAACCATTAAGCAGTACCTAATAAAGCAACTTTCTATAACTATGACGAATACCTTAATTACGGCAATAATTTTTAGATGCAACTTATTAAAAGTAAAAGTGTTTTAAAGGTATCAAATACTCTTATTATAGATATTTTTTAACAGTATGTCCATCGACTGGTGAAAATGCATGTATGATTTCGAGCACAGTTATTTAAGTTTAATTTAACCTTAAGGTATTCATTTTTAGTGATTTTGTCTTCTGTAATTGTTCTTTTTCTGTATTTTAATAGCAATAAAGTTATTATAATTTATAAGCGCCAAATGAACATTACTATATAAATCAAAACTTTAAAACGTAGGTTGTAATTTTCATATAGGGGAGATAATTCACAGATAATGGTTAAATAAAGGGATACCTGTTACATGAGATTGATACTGCTACACAATTTGCTTTGACATGTAAAAGAAACTAACTAACACTATGCAACATTAGATAAAGTAGAAATTGAAATTTTGCCTAAACAGAATAATTTTATTAGAATTTTATTATAGGCACACCATTTATTTACAAGATAATATAATACTTCTCGCACAAATGATATATTTTCGAGCCAATTTGGTGTAATCGCTGGAGTCGACCTATAGCTCCCCGGAAGAAGATTAACGTTGATTATCAACTGTTCAATATCAGATTATCTGCTATCCACATATTATTTTCAAAAGTCTTTGCGTGATTTATATAATGTTACCAGTTTTCAATTGCCACTTCTTTGTATCCAGATTTTAATAACTGTTACATGTCCTTTACCTTAAATGTCGTATTATTCATTTTAATATGCCCATGCCATTTCCATCGGGTTTAATTCACAATGGTATGAAGGTAAACGAAGCATGTAATGACCTCTTTCTTGTGCCATAACATCATGTTCATTTTTATCATATTGATGCCTCACTTGAGCTACAGAAGCCAGTAATTCTCGTTTTCAATGGGTATTTCTTTTTCACTAAGCCAATCAACACGTTGTTCGTTTCGCCATGTCATTGTTGAAACCTTCATTACCTTTACACCGTGATAAGACGCATTATCGATAACAATAACTGAATTTTGTGGTATATTTAGAATAAGTTGGTCGACAAACCAGTTGTTATATACATCACCGTCCATTTCCTTATGCACATCAACAGTCTTCTTTTTACTCAACAAAGTTAGTTTCGCGCCTGGTATAAAACCATTGCTCTCATCAGCATGCATTAAGGCAAATCGGGGCCCATGGCCACTTGGTGATTTTAAACTTGTACAAGAGACTCGGATAAATGGCTACCAACCACTTTTAATGGTGGTATCATTCCATGTTTTACTCACTGCATGTTTTACGTTATATATATATATATATATATATATATATATATATATATATATATATATATATATATATATATATATATATATATATATATATTATATATATATATATATATATATATATATATACATATATATATATATATATATATATATATATATATATAATTAGAAATAATTTAATGATAAAAAAATTACTGTGAATTACCTTCTGCTCGAAACTTTCTAATGCATCGTAAGTATTTACACTTCCCTCTTATAATGTCATCACAGTCAGTAATAATACTTTTCGTCCCATCTTTTGAAATTCGAAACCAATCTTTTAAAAATTCGGTAAATCATAATCACTATTAACATCACAAAGGATACTGTTCATTGTTGGTGGAATGCTTGTAATAAAAAAATCATGCACTTTTCGCCGAATAATAGTTTGGATATTCTAGTCATATTCATGAAGGCGATCATTAGTTTGTGCACATTTCCTTTTCGCACGTTTCTTCCGACTATTGCTTCAATTTGTTGTTCCTTTTTAAAGCACAGATGCTTTGTTCTGAACAACATAAAGCGTTACTCGCTTCTTTAAGCCTGCACTAACGTTCAGTTTGGACGAGAATTAATTTAGTGCGTTAAGAACGAGACGTTTCTCCTTACGGGTGAAATATTCTCCAGTACGTCGTTTTGAAGGGCAATCCTGAACTTACACTTCCATATCGAAGAATTAAAGAAATTTCTACAAAATTAAGTTCAATAACAAAATTATAGATAATACTCATGATTACCTTAAAAGACGCTTGTACTAAGTTTAAGTAGGCGTTCTGAAAAGAACGATTTTTAATAAATTGAGTTGGTTTAATTTGAAAAATAACGTAATGTAAAATAACAATAATATGAAAGTATAAAGAAGTTATGTGTTCCTAAATAACATGTTACGTTTGGCAACATTGCCATGAAGGAAAAGGATAGCGTTATTAGTAAAAGAGGCATTTAGTCCATAGCAGCCCGTACTGCACTTGGAGGTTTAGACAAACTACAGCAAAGAACACCTGAGCGTTTAGAACCCGGACTCTTTGATAAACAACAAATGTTTTACACTTAAATTATAATTGCGACAACCCTTATGTACTTACCTCTACTATAGATTTAAAAATTGTGAAAAGTAGTGGAAAGTATAATTCGTCAGACCGTACCGGTCTTCTCAACCGTGCAGGTGTAAACAAAAGCATCACAACTATTTATCTCTTAATTAGGGCAATAAAGTACGCACCGGGGGGACAAGCACCCCGAGTTATTCTCATATGTTCCGTTATCAGCTGTAGCAGTAATAGTGACAGCAGAGCAGGTGCATTCGTCCTATTACCCGAATACCTGTTAATTAATTAGTGTACGAATGTATCGTTTAGAATACAAGCCCATTCAGCTTCCTATATGGAACTGCAGCGCTAAATCACCCCTCAAACTGTTTTGTTAGCAATGCGACCGATATTTCGTATTAGGTGCGCACCGTGAGCTATCCATAAAATATCTGACGTGGAACACCACACGACCTTCCAACCTACAAAATGAAAATTAAAAGAAATGAAATAATTTTAATAACACTCTTTTTAGGATAATTATGCATCCTCTTTTATAATACGTATATTACGAAAATAGGTAACATCGTAAAAGCAAAAACAATAATCTATGTCAAATAGACTTTTAAAACTTCTTAACAGACAGAGGTCAATAGATATCTCGATGCTAACACAAATGAAATAATTTTATTTATAATTTTTTTAGGGTAACTATCAACCTCTTTCATACGTTCATAACGAAAACAGGCAACATTTTAAAAACAAGATGTTAAAAAAAAGATTCTAAAGTCGACCGTTTCTATAAGCTATCAGTAATATAGTTGAGCCATTTTCATTCATATTTAATTATTTTTTAGACTTACCTTACGTTGTATTAAGAAACTTTATAAAGAACAGTTATGTAAAATTTAATTTTCTTTCTTTGAAAAGTATTTCTACACTGTTTTCTTATGAAATTAATAGTTATTCAGATATTGAAAAAACACTTAAATTCCACCTTAGGAATTTTTTTGCCACTAAATTAATTGGAGTAGTTTCAAAATGTCGTGGCACTCGCCCCTCCATGCGCATATAATTCAAACGCGTCGAAAGTATTCGTAAAATATGCTACTATTCAACTTATAAATGTAGTTATTTACTTCACGATGTATTCGTACGTTGAAGTCAAGCTCGTGAAATTATTTAAAAATTGTATGAATTTATAAAGCGAGAAAAAGAATCAAAAGATTTATTTTTGTATGTTAATAAAATTACATTTTAAAATGTTTTATCAATTTCTGACACATGTTTTAATGTAATGACGCTAATTGATTGATTGCTGTTGTTGGTTCTTAAAAATATAAATATTTAGACCTGCGATCAACGACGAGTTTTAAGAATTTACCTATTCGATGATTACTAAGATTAACAACCAAAAATCTTATCAGAAGTTATCCTTATTTTCTGTTGGGTGTAATTAAAAGTTTATAAAACGTTGAACTTCATTTTTGCAAATCCTTGATAAAAACAGCTGATGTCGAACTGGTTAGGTTATGTTTACTAACTAAAAAAATTATTTTAATGTAAATATGAAATAGGCAATCCAATACATACCTAAATTGAAATTGTTACAAATGATCATTCAATAAAAATGTATTCAGTTACGATATCAATCGTTAAAAAAATCGATAATTATTAAATTTATTCATTTGCCGTATATTTTTGGGATGGTATTTTTGCTACCGAAGTTTCTCGATTATAACATCGTTTAAGTTTTTCAAATTGTAGAAAATCGTGCCGCGCATCTCGAGTGCCACGACGTTTTGTAACTACTCTAATAATTTGTCGATATGTTTAATGTCCATATCTAGGTATTTTTATATCTTTAAAATATGCAGCTGTTTTAGAAATATTGTACAAAAACCAAAAACTGGCCCTAATAAACCCCCCTTCTAATCTTCCAAAATCTAATCAGCTTCAAGTAACAAGCTTAAATACAAAATTTTAAGTACATAGGTATATTCGTTCACACACACACACGCACACGCACACGCACATGCACACGCACACGCATTTGCACACGCACTAGCACACGCACACGTACATGTACAAGTGCACGCACACGCACACAGACACACATCCAGACATCATGGCTGATCTTGGCGAAACTTGGGCTAAAAGTTGTAAAATGGGCTAATACGTCGATTTAGCGATAGTGAAAAAAAGTCGATTGCATAACCTTCTATACCTACATACTATGTATGTGTAGGTTGGAAGGTAAAAAGCGCCAATCATCGGATGCATCTCGGGGGTACCCGACTGCCGTGTATGAACCCCGTACTAATTCAGCATCAACTGATACAATAAAGGTCAGGAATATATCCGGGTATCTGCCATAGGTTTTACCAACATATAACAGAAACTCAAAACAAAGTTACTAATAAATAGATAGTCAGCAAATAGTGTAAAACGTATTCACTACAGTGACTAATTGCAACTTAAATATACATCTTCCTGGCATGTTAATAGCCCGATCCTTATAATTAAAATATATTTATCTTACAAATGGATTACGCGATGTTTATGAATGTGCACTTATAACTTATAAATTCCTATAACCATTATCAATTTATTGATTGTGCGTGAATGTTTCCGACCAAACTCTTAAGAAAGCCGGAACGGACAAACGCTTTTGCTGTTTTAGCACATTTTATTTTAATAATAATTTGCAACTAAGGAAAAGGTGATAAACCATAAACTTTTTAATACAACAAATTAATCGCAAATATAACATTAATTGTGCTTTAAAACTAAACTTCAATAGAAATTATACTGATTAATTGATAGTAGTTGTGACTTTTACATTTTAAACAAATTTTCCCATGTTTAAGCAATTACAATATACCTACATCTCAATAATAATTGTCACAATGATCATTTTGTTTGTCACAATTTTCTTCATTATGTAATTTTTGTTGATGACCTTTTAATTTGTTTGTACGCCTAAAGTAGGTAGTAATTTTAATTCAAATGGATCTATTTAATGATGCAATTGAATTACATTTCAAAAAGTACCTAATGTAACTTTAGTAACTTATAAAATTTACACACTCCCTATAAATCATACTATCGGTATAGTAAGTACTATAGACTGGTCTTTTAATATCTTTGAATACTAGTTGACCGATTTAATACGAAGAACAAATCGTTTGATGCGCTAAAAAAACTGATATTTAAATCATTACAGTTGTGTTTCTAAGTTTGACAGTGTGTGAAACACTGCAAATTGTTAAATAAAAATTATGTGAAGTTGAAGTCTTGCATTTCTAGAATTTCGAGAATATTTCTATTATTTTTGAAGATTATATACTCAACTGTAGATTATACAGCCGCTCATAAGTTATAATCTCATACTTATTTAAATGTACTCGTTATATCACCAATTTAATGTTTAAAATACACAATCTGTTCATGAGCAACACATGACCTGCCCACCTACAGAGTGAGAAATAAAAGAAAGGGATTAAACTTTTTAGAATAATTATACAACCTCTTTTGTAATACGTTCATAACGAAAGTAGGTAACATTGTAAAACCAACAACAATAATGTATGTCAGAGGGACGTTTAAACCTTAATCTCAGATAAACGTTAATAAACATATAGATGCCAACTTGAACAAAATTTTAAAATCGCCTGCATGCCAAATATATAATAAATATAATAAATACAGTTTACTCGTGTTAATTCTTGTTTATTTGATTAAATTAATTTTTGTGATTTACTTGGTTTCGTATATTTTAATAAAGCAAAGATATGTCAAATTCAATTATCTTCGATGCCTACACATTTTGTTACAAACATGATTGTTATATTAAAAGATTTGGTCAAATACATAAATCATACTTCAGCAATTTATTATCGATAACGCACGCACACACATACTGACGTTTTTGAGGTTTTTGTCAAACTAGTTTTTCGGACTCAGGGGACGTCAAACCGGATACTTCCGGTATCAGTTCATTGAATTTTTAGTTTTACTACTTATTTGCCTAAAAATGGTGCAGTAACGTAACATAATTTAAACTTTGCACATATTCATCTATGTAATTTATAGATCTGTTTGTAATTGTATCCACATTCATACTCATTATTTTGATTTTTGCAAAACTTTGGACCTTTTCCTAATTTTAATACATTGTAATAATAAAAATTTAATTTCTGTTGCAAAATTATTCACAGTACACACCCACACTCACACCCACATCCACACCGATAACCACCCACACGTGCCCGCACACACACACACTCACTCTCAGACTCGCTCTCATGCTCACACACCACACACACACACACACACACACACACACACACACACACACACACACACACACCACACCACACCACACTTACACTCACACTCACATCACACACTCACAATCACTACACTCACACTCACACATTCACACTCACACTCACACACTCACACTCACTCACACTACACTCACACTTACACTCACACTCACATCACACACTCACACTCACCTCACATCACACTCACTCACTCACATCACACTCACACTCACTCACACTCACACCACACACACACACACACACACACACACACACACACACACACACACACACACACACACACACACACACACACACACACACACAACGTATATATATATATATATATATATATATATATATATATATATATATATATATATATATATATATATATATATATCACACACGACGGACACACGTACGTACGTGCGCACCCAAACACAGGTGCGCGCACACACAAAAATTAACAAAGTAGGGCAATGATCATGCCACGTGCCAAACGGGGATTAAGATTTGTTACAGGAAAATCCGCAATAGTCATACTGAACTCAACAGGATAGCCATAGGTCGTAGTATAATTCTTTACGACGTTTGTAGAGCTGTACCCTTCCATATAAATGGGTGAAATGTACGCAAATCAAGACTTTACATTAAAAACTCAAACCGTTCGAGCCAATTACATTCGCAAAAAATTTAAATAAAAGTATACACTCAAGCTAAAACTTACTAAAACGATTACCAAGCATCAGTTGCCAAGCGGCAACTACATACTGGGTTACCCATAATCGACTACCTATTTTATTTTATTAATAAGTTCCCTGCGAGATAAGTAAATAAGTTTTTCTTTCTGGGATTATCTTCTGTAGTCTTTGAGATTTAAGTTAATTATTAAACAGGTAGGCGCCTGTCACAAATAAGTTATAAATTAATAATTTCGTGTAACGACATTTTACTACGAGAAGTTTGTTAGTTTTCATCAATAATTATTTAATTTTTTTGCTTTGAGACATTATTTCAACATCCGTTTGAACTTTCATGGATTACTCAGTCCAACAACGTATGTTTTGTGTAGAAACTTACATAAGAAGCAATTCGACAAAAGAAGTTAGGCGTGCATTCCGGCGTCAGTTTAATAACAACAATAGGGGTCACGCGCCAAATCGTAAAACTGTTAAATTATGGGTTCGTCATTGGCGTGAAAATGGTTCTGTACAAAACTTGAAGAAGCCTGGACGTCGAAGAACAGTTCGTACACCAGAAAATATTGAAAGAGTTAGAATTGCGTTTACGAGAAGTCCTAAAAGGTCTGCTAATCGACAAACCCTTATCCTAGGAATATCAAAGGGAAGCTTAGATCAAATTTTTCAAAGGGATTTAAAATTTCATCCCTATAAATACCAAATGGCACAGCACCTTAGCAATCAAGATAAAGAAGCAAGGTTAGCATTTTGTCAAGAATTTTTGGATTTACATCAAGGAGCAATTCACAGTCTCCTAATGAGCGACGAAGCACATTTTTATTTGAACGGCATGGTTAATAAACAGAATTTTAGATACTGGTCAAATGAAAATCCTCGTGAAATCTTTACACAGAACCTCCATAATCCAAAGGTTGTTGTGTAGTGTGGAGTAGGATCTTTTGGTATTATTGGTCCATATTTTTTTCAGAATGAAAATAACCGCGCTGTAACAGTAACATCCTGGCGCTACGTAAACATGCTAGAAACATTCCTCATTCCAGAATTAAATAGACGAGGATTACTAAACAATGCCTTACTATTCCAACAGCTCATACCGCCAGAAACTCAATGAGTGTTCTGCGAAAAATGTTTGATGGCCGACTCATTTCTCGATCCGGAGATTTGCCTTGGCCTTCGAGGTCCCCCGACTTAACGGCACCCGATTTTTTCTTGTGGGGATACTTAAAAGCCAAAGTGTTTGCGAGTCGTCCAGGTACAATCGAGGAACTCAAAGTCAAAATTCGTGAAGAAGTTGAAGGAATGGACGAAGGTTTGCTACGCCGTGTAATGAACCACTTTTTGTCTAATATTGAAAAATGTGTGCTCAGATTCGCATGGTGGCAAAATTAATCCTTCAAAGTCGCGTTTTGTTTTAAAATGCCTTTCATTATCAGTAAGTTGGTATGTTTTCATAAAAGATGCTACTCTAGCTATATTAACATCATTTACTGACTTAAACACATACATGCGACAGACAAATTCTTCCAATACTGCGATATGCTCATCTAAACTCTCTTCAGACCAATCCGAAATTCCAATCAAAGAGTCGATAAACTTTAGTGCATTTCTCAGCAATTGAAACGCCTTCTTCTTTCCCTTTCTATAAAAAGAAGGGTTCAAATCGCACCCTATCAAAGCATAGAAAGCAGCCATTGCCTTACATAAATCAGAGCCCAGTTTATCATACAGTTTTGTGATATCGATGTATCTATGCAAATTCGCAGTTCCGGTCAGAATCTAGATTTGTAGTTTTTTATTAGTAATCTGTACAGCGAATCGTCACGTTAGCTTCGAAATTCAACTGACATAGGTACGTGGAAAATAATTTTCAGCTTCAATATATTCCGGACACGATAAATTATCTTCCACTGTTCTTAAAATTTTGTTATTATTAACTTTGTATTTATAGCATAATTCATAATTTACATAAACGGTTCGATTTAAGAAGAACGCAACCATGTGGTCTTCTTTCCTGTGATCGTAAAGGAATTTGATTAGCGCGTGTTTGAAGTGTATATTTTTTAGAACTTTTTTAAAATCGCTCGACCGCTTTTGATTTTCTCCGCTAACATTAAATCAGTTACCCTCTGCTCTGCTTCTTAATACATGCTCATTGTCTTTAATTGAAGGAGAGGTATAACGATCAAATATAATTATGATTGTTTTCGCGTCGTTCGCTGTAAAAGCATGTAATATTTTTTTGATATATTCCCGAAGGAAACTGGAATTTTTTTAAGATGACGTGAAAACCATCGTAAACTATCACATCGCATTTTTCGGGCTTCTCGCTGATTACCTCTTCTTCAAGAACGTGAAGCAAGGCAGATTTTACATATGGTCCCTTCCCAGTGACATAATGCCAGTGGAACTGGAGTTAGGTGGTATGATGAAACCTTATCAATGTTCAGTACCTTTCCTAGTGACAATCTTAGTAATTTAACAAAAAGATTTCGCTGCATTTTGAGTTCAACAATCTTTCCATTCACCTGAATCTTACGCTTTTCTGTTGCATCTGCAAAGGTATGAATTTTCTGCTTTTTCAATGCTTTTTCAAATCTGTTCTCATGTTGAGCGCAATCTTCGATGAAATTTGTTTGCAATTTTTCGCCTTTTTCCTGTATGTTTAGTAAAAATTTCTCAATATTTTCATCTATAGATTTTAGAGGCTGACGCACAATCCACCGGTCTAATACTGGCTGACGTTCATTTTCGTGTTGTGACCCCCACCAGTGACGTGTCTGACGTCTTTCTTTTTTCATAATCTATTATAAATAATGAGTTCTCAACGTTTTAGCGTGAGATAAATAACTTAAAAAAGTTTCCGACAACTTTCACAACCTCCCACGCCCACACCCACCGCTACTGGACTGACTGACGAATGCATACTATACAATCAGTAAACAAACTAGCTATAGTAAAAAAAACAATGTGAGACCGATCACTGATGAAAAAGTGACACTACCTCCCGGACTATAAATACTGGACGCGTCTCAATCAAAATAACCAACTGCATTCCATAACATAAAGTATATGTGAAACTGTACACAATTTTAATTTCTGCAAAGTTATCAATAACCCTGGATTCATTATCTAACTTTAAATATAAAATTTACTTTTTTCTGTAACAATTCTTTATTTTTATTCCGTTGCTATATTTAATTAATTCTGATCACAACGTTTGAGAAGTCATGAATGTGCTTAATGGTGATTAACATAACAATTTTACAGTATTTTTGCCAGTAACTTTAATATTGGCATTCATTTTCATTTGGTTGTTTAATAATAATTTACATTTTTAATCATTTTACATTTGTTCATTTTTGTATTGTACTTTTAATTTTTATATCGACCGTTTGATTAAGGTTTGCCCCTGGCCATATCTCGAAAATTAATGGGCGTACAAATATAGAAGGGTTCCGTATTTCGCTGCAAGGGGCACAATTGAGAAATAACCATTAAAGTTCTAATTTTCTCCAAAAATTAAGGTATATCTTTGGCAACATCATTAGAAAGCTTAGATAATTCTGCATCATTTCGGTTTAAGGCTCATTGGCGTACCAACCTTAATAAGAGTAGGGAAAGCTAGTAAACGTGTAAGTATATAAAGCTGTAACCTCGGCTAATCCGATTTTAGTAAACTTAAGCTGGTTTGGAAGGGAAAGGTATGTACTAATTGTCGTATTTGCTGGTACACAATGGTTATTAATAAAATTGCTAGCCCGAAAACTTAAATCATACGGTATAACTATGATGTCATAATCGGTGAGTAGATTAAATTTGCAAGAAAAAAAGTGAAACCGCACTTCGATCCATTTTTAACATTTTAATTCAAGAAATGGTTGTCATAGTTTCGTGTGTGAAGCTATATAGGTTTGATTAGTAATAATGATGTAATTTGTCATACTCCGTGCCTTCCTTCACACTTTATTTAGCCTTAGGACTAGTCCAAATTATGTAAAACACCAAATTTGGAGCGTGTTTAAAGGCCAACGGACCTTAAGAAATAATGAAATAATAATGGAAAACTTTTTAGGAACACAATCGAAACTTTTTAAGGCATCAATTTCAAGACTTTGTTTAATGTTCAAAGTGACCTCCGTTTTGCAGAATACTATAAATTCTTGTTCTATAACCAGAAACAGCTGTTTCAATTTCTGCTCGTGAAATCGAATTTTTGACATTTCCAATTCACCCAATCATGTTGTCTCATGAGATTGGCCGCGGTTTATAAGCAATGTTTTTTATTCCTCCCCACAAAAAATCTAACAGTTAAATCTGGTGATCTAGGCGGCCACGAAAACAAACTACCCCTTCCAAGCCAGCGGTTTGGGTACGTAAGATTTAAAAATCACGGACTCTGCGAAAAGTGAGCTTGGCATCCATCATGTTGATAACACATGGATGTCCTTAGTGAAGAAGAATATCTTCTAAAAGGATAGGCAAGCTATGTTATATAAAGTTGAAATAAGATTCGCCGGGTCCGTTTTCACGTCCGCAACAACATTTGTAGTATTGCCTTCATTCCTTACCGGACGTCTTCGGATTGAAACTGAAATGGGTTGTACATTTCTCGTTTGCCTTAAACTTATTACCATTCGCCGAAATACTCTTCTAGTATAGTGCCTTCGTTCAGGATATCTGGTAGCATATTCTTCTTCCGCAACAGGTGCGTTTTGATAACATTCGAAGTATACGGCAAGCATTTCATAATCCTCGGCATTGGTATAAAGCATTTTTGTAGGATATAGCACAAATTGTGACTAGTAAAAAGAAATTCAAAGAGAATCCAGGAGAAACTGTTGTCAACACAACACCTATCAAGAATAAATCAATTGACAACTGTTTCAATTTATGAAAACCTACCGATTTTCTTTCATAGGTATCTAGATTTATTTTTTAAAACACCGTATTAGAGTTCCTACATTAATAGTTTTCCATGATAATCCTAAATAGTTTTTGGACCATTGGAATAATGAGTGACAAATATACACAGCCATAGAGGTTATAAATATTTTTTTATCCTAAAATGCTTGAACACGGAACTTTTAAAATAATTATTTCTTCAATTAAGTGTTAAAAATTATTCTTTTGACAATAACTCTAAAATGAATGAAGATATCAAACTGCAGTTTTCACCCTTTCCTTGTACATTTAATCTACTTTCCGATTATGATGTCATTTTTTTAAATTTATCCCGAGAACTTAAAACATACGATTTTAAGTTTTCAGGGTAAAATAAAAAAACTCCCATTAATACAAGTTGCGTCTTCTAAAAATTTTATTAGAAACTATTGTGTACCAGTACATACGATAAATAAATGTACTTACCTTTCTCTTCCAAACAAGCTTACGTTTACTAAAATCGGATAAGTCGTTTAGAAGTTACAGCGGTTAAATCACTTTTACTAGCTTTCCCTACACTTGCTAAGGTCGGTAAGCCAATGAACCGTAAGCCAATGGGATGCAGAATTGTCTAAGCTTTGTAATGATGTTACCATTTATTTCGGAATTTTCGAAGCAAATTAGAATTTTAATAGTTATTTTTCAATTGCGCCCCCTTGCGGCGAAATACGGAACATAAAAATAATTCTCAGAATTTTCTCATGGACACTTTAATAACTTTCATTCCTAAATTTGTACGCCCAGTAGATTTCGGGATATGGCCCAGTATCCGACCTTAATAAAAGAGCCTGTACGTATACCCCTTACTCATCCTTTATTAAAATACACAGTGAAATAATAATGAAAGTTGAAAATGCTCAGTTCTGGTTTGATTTTCAGTAGTAATATCCCTAGGACACTGGTAATCGACGATATAATTGTACTACAAATGTCGAAAGCACGTTGTTTAGGCGTCGTGTCGTTACCTAAAAACAACACGCTTGAGGAATTGGTACCAACTTATCAGTGTTTGACCGACATTCCATCAAGCATTTTTTTGTAAATTGTACTAAATTGTATCTAAATTTGTGTATCTGTTTATTGTGTGTTCTTTTAAATAATATAAAGTGTAATAATACGTAAAAGGAATTATATAGTTAAGGCCGAGATTTTACAAGAAATCCATATTCAAGTAGATTGATGACAACTGTAGCGAACGTCTTTTACCGGGTTGACGCGTTTACAGGTAATCGTCAAGATAACTGCTGGCGACTAAATTCACGTTTCTATAAGTTTTATCGCAGTTTAACTAGAATATTAAACTTTTCCCCGTACAGGAAAATTCCTGTCATTTTAATGCTAGACATATTTGATAACACCAAAATAGTAGGCGTATACCTATATACAAAATAAATATTTGTAAGCATTTTCATTTGTCACTACTTTATTTTTGATTAAAAACAAATTTTCTAAAAGCTTTTCAGTTTAATTTTACCAAATAGTTTCTGCTAAGTTTAATTTTCGAAAATAAAATAACAATCGATGTGATGTGATACCATATTGATTAAATACGAAAATGATTATTTTTCTGTTTTTTATTTGCAATAATTATGATACATCGTTGAAAAGCTAGAAAATGCGTCTTTCTGAATTAGTTACAATACAGCATGGCGTCCATAAGAAAAAGTACACGTGATGATAGTTTCAGAAATCTGAAACGTTTTATTGAAAATCCGAATAGATAGACGTATTGTACGAGAAAGCTTGCTTTGGAAATTTTTACACCGATTTTAAAAATTTTCATAAATAAAGGAAGTGCAGCTTATTTTTTAAACAACACCTTTTCGCTTTTTTAAAAAATCTCCACACCATAAGAGCTTTCAGAGCTTCAAACTATGAACACTACTAAATTACTAAAATAATTGTTTTAAAACCTTCTCCGTTTAATTGCCTTTCTATTTCTTATAGTTTTGACAGTAATGTATTATACTATATATATATATATATATGATATATATATATATATATATATATAATATATATATATATATATATACAGGTGAATCTTATCTAATCCAGCAAAATTAAGGAAGTACTAGAACTCATCATTATAAGCAAAAAAGTTCATAGGTACATGGGCCCGGAAATACTTCGTTTCCGAGATACAGGGTGTCAAAGTTGAAAAAAGAAATCGCGTTTTCTTCAATATCTTTCGACTGTTTCGAAATAATTTCATGAAATTTCGTATACGATGGTTTTTTGAAATGAAATATTCAAATTTGTGGTCCATTTAGTTGTGGTCTCTAGAGGGCGCCAGCGGCAACCATTTCGACCCCTTTAAATCGTTGCAATTTTTTGTGCTGTATACCATTTTGGACTAGAAAAATCGATTCTCCTATCTTTTCTGCTAAAAAAAGGTATATTTTAGTGATGTCGCTAGGAGCAACCGTTTCTGAGAAAAACACATTTAAAACTCACAATGTTTATTTATTTAAAACTTGTAAGGAGCACTAAAATATCCAATATTACAAAACAAGAAAAGAAATTAATATTAAAAGTAAACATGTTCTTTTGATAACAACTGTTCAAACAACTGTCCCAAAAAAAAAACCCGTATACGATATTTCATGAAATTATTTCGAAACAGTCAAAAAATATTGAAGAAATCGCGATTTCTTTTTTCAACTTTGACACCCTGTATCTCGGAAACGAAGCATTTCCGGACCCATGTACATATGAACTTTTTTGCTTATAATGATGAGTTCTAGTGCTCCTTTAATTTTGGCGGATTAGATAAGATTCAACCCGTATATATATATATATATATATATATATATATATATATATATATATATATATATGTATATATATATATATATATATATATATATATATATATATATATATATATATACGTGTGCGTGTGTGTGTGTGTGTGTGTGTGTGGGTGCGTGTTTTCGTGCTTGCGTGCTTGTGTGCTTTCGTGCCGGCGTGCTGGCGAGCGTGCGTGCGTGTACGAGTGCGATTGCGAGTGCGTGTGCGTGTGCGGGAGAGGTGAGGTGTGGTGTGGTGTGATGCGTGTGTGCGTGTGTGCGTGTGTGCGTGTGTCGTGTGTGCGTGTGTGCGTGGTGCGTGTGTGCTGAGTGCTGTGTGTGTGTGTGTGGTGTGTGTGTGTGTGTGCGTGTGTGTGCGTGTGTCGTGTGGTGCGTGTGTGCTGTGTGCTGTGTGCGTGATGTGCGTGTGGTGTGCGTGTGTGCGTGTGTGGTGTGCGTGTGTGCGTGTGTACGTGAGTGCGTGTGTGCGTGTGCGTGCGTGTTTGCGTGTGTGCGTGTGGTGGCGTGTGCGGTGTGCGTGTGTGTGTGTCGTGTGTAGTGCGTGTGTGCGTGGGTGCGTACGTGCGTGTCACGTGCACACCCAACCACCAAGATAAACATAGAAAGAAATTCGCATGTAATGCAGTGCATTATATTATTTTATTATGTTACGATGGTATCAAAGTTTCCTTCCGCACATCAGGCCCGCATGCAATGCTAACACTCAAAGCTATGTTCCAGGGAATGATCTGAACTGCACCTATTTCGAGTACAATTCGGGTGACCACGGTTATCTTTGTCATACGCGCTTATACAGGTGATTTGGGGCACCGAACGGTGTGTCTCTAGTAAAGATCTAGCTTTAATACAGCACACTGCACATTGATTTCGTTGCGCACCGCGCCTGTATTTATATATAAAAGCAAAACTTTTTAGCTTTAAAATTGACATAAGGGTTTTTAAGTCCATTTTTAACACTAAAATAATTATTACATCTTATTATTTAAATTTAAAATATTATTCATAAAAACAAATATACGAAACGGTACATTAAAGGGTGTTTTGAAAATAAGAACACTGTTAATTCTCTGGCACAATTGTATCTACGTACAATCTGTAAAAATTTAAATAACGTGTATAAATATTATTATTATTGCTGCAATTTTTAAAATAGAATTCTTTTTAATTAAAAAATAAAACAAGAAACAAAAATACGTGGTTGATGTTCTTAGCTTCACAACACTGAACGACTATTTTAAAAATTCTTCCTTCTCTAATTAAAACGTATATAGCGCTACTCACCGAGCAAGTGTTCCTTCATGTTCTATCTCTCTCTATCAAATATTGTATTTTCGTCGTTACATAATATTTTCAAACTGATATATTTTGTAGAAATTACACTCATATTAATGAAAAAAGATTTTTTTTGGCTGAATATACTTTTATTAAGGTCATATAACAAATCTATTTTTTTCAATGTTATTAAAGTTTATTAAACTTTGAATTTCACGGATTTTGCATATCAAAGACTATTTGACTATTTACTCAATTTTTTCAATGAAGCAAAATACACTATCTTGAAGTACAGATTTCAAGCTTCAAAAAATGCACCTGTAAAGATTGAATATCACATTTTAAACTAGAAAAGTCGACCGCTGATGATGATAGCGTAACTATCGAAACGTGTTCGGTGTTTTTTTAATTTTGTGTGGTACGTGGGTGTATTTTGTTTGTTAAACTAGAAATATGACAAAAAAGAAAACATTACAATTTTTTTGAATTTTTTTGGATTGTAGGTGCAAAGAATTCGTAAGTCTTTTCTTGTGCCCACGGTCTTTCATAATTCACGGCCGCCACTGCTTCTCTTTATTATACTTCGTATAATATATGGGCATGTAAAAAGGTAATCCAAAAAAACGTCCCCCAAACAAAATTGTTGTTTCTATTTTTCAGGTTATTAATTGTGTGTATAATTATCTACTGTTAACAATTAGTAAAAGTAAATTCTGATACAAAATTATTCATTTAAAAGAAACAGAACGAATTATGATATTAATAACATACTAGAACTTTAAAGAATTCCAGTAGTTTTAATAAAAACTGTTTTTATAACTGAAGGGATAAATGCATGTGACAGACCCAAACAAAGGCGTTCGTAAAAAACTCTCTTCTCTTTTCCATACATATATTATTTATGAGGAACAGAAATAAGTATGTATTATAATTTCTTTGTTTATGTACCATGTTTTGAATCAGATGCCTCTCCTCTCGTGGTCCCGACGTCATACGGGAATGTTGAGTGGGAGCACTCCAGATTTCTTCAATACAAAATAATGTTATCTCCGTACAGCAATGAACTTTATAACAATAAAATTTCAAAATTTTTGCAATCTTCTCAAAAATAATGTAAACAATCAAATATTCTACAGTTAAATTTATCAAATCACACCCTGGTAACTCAAAACATCTTCAACAAATTTTATTTATGCACTAGGTTAAAATTACTTAGCATGATGCCAAACCAATTTTGTTTAAATTTTTTCTTAATTTTAAAATTGAAAAATCTTTATCAAACAAGCCCAATATAAAGGTACATTGCCATAAAAAAATCAGACTTATTTTCGCCCCGCTTTTGTTTCAAATGGAAATAACAAATGAACTTCTGTTTGTGTTGTAAAACTTTTACTTAAAATATTTATTACAAACGCTGTATTTAGGTATAAGTACAGCCTTCACTATGAAGAGAATGGTGTATTTACTGGGCTAGCGTGGTAGTGTATATTTTTATTTTTAACGCTCCAGAGATAACGAAAAAGTTTCACATTTTCAGAATGTTAATTTATGTTGTTAGATTACAGCAACGTTGCCATCATTTTCAGAAGTGACCTGAAAGTCAGTTTTGAGGGTTTACAAAATCCTAATTATTAGAAGTAAAAATGTAATAACTGTAATTATTGTGAATTCTAACTAATTTTAAACCTTTTACAAGCAACTTAGTGTATTTTGAAGCTTTCAATAATTTGAATAAATTTCCTTTACTTTAAAAACCACTGTACAGGGTATCCCACATTCGGCACTTTCGCTGGGTATCTCCCTTACCTATTTCTAAAGATGGAGGATTGCGGTTTTAGTGACTGTGTACTACTTTTTTGATAAATTAAAGATGAGTCCAGCAGAATTTTAATAGCCCTTTTTGTTTTGAGATACAGGGTGGAATTGGAAAGTATCGCTTTTGAAGCGTCGTATCTCAGTTATCTTTAAACTTATTAAGGAAGTTCAAAATGTATATATAGAATTTTCTCCATAGAATCTATTGGAGTAATCAGTTTTTTCTACAGCTTCCGTTTTTTTAGCTATGATGCAAATATGTTTTTTTAAATGAAACATCCTTTATATTATTTCTCATAATTATTAGGCATAATGTGGGCTTTCCAAAAATATTTATTTGTATAAAATTGTTTTCAAAAACAAGCTCAGAATTTAAGAGCTTCTAAAATTTTCTTTTGTGACCAATTAGTAGGTAGTAGGCTATGGCTAAATTTTGTTAAAAACAAAATCCATGTAAGTAATCATTATACTTTATTATACTGTCAAACTTAATAAAAAAGATCTTTTTTAATCATGGACTCTTAATTGTTACACCATTTTTACTTAATTATGATAAAATTATTGAGTTTTACTCCAAACAAAGCAATAATTACCTATCTTACTTAAAACTTCAGTTAGAAAAAACAAAAGAGAAACAGAGTTTTTAATAAACAAGGAGAAACAGAGTTTTTAATAAACAAGGAGTTAGTAGAAGTGATTTTCAAAATGACGGCCATTTTTCCTTATGCAAAATAGTTATAATTTCTTTTAATAGCCCTTCTGTACAAATTTCGGAAGGTTAAATCGATTGCCGCACGAAGCCCCGTTATCAGCTGATGTTATGTTTGTAGATTTTATTTTGCATGGAACCCCATAAGAAAAAATCCAAAATTTAAAGATCTAGATATCGGGGCCATCTTACAGGTCCGCAGATACGAATCCATCTTTGAGGAATGTTATCGTCTAAAATGCCCTTATAAGCGCAGAGTCGTCGCTTGGGGCACCGTCTTGTTGAAGATACACGGCATTATAAAGATCCAATGGAACATTTTGCATAAGTTTTGGAATAAATTCCTCAAGGATTTCTCGGTACCGAAGCTCTATAAGACTTTTATTAATTCTATGGACTATGCGTTTTCCAAAAATGAAACACGAGACTCCAACCCCAAAGCGCCCTTGTTGTGTCCTTTCCGAAGTTAAATGGTGATGTTCTGCGGACCAATATCTTGTACTAAGGCGGTTGAAAATTCCCGCACTTGAAACATAAGATTCATTGAACCAGATAACGAGTCGCGCCAAAAGATTCATCAGTATGTATTCGGCACTGGGCATCGCCTGAGTGTAAATGTTGAACTATGTGGAATTTATAGGGACGTACTTATCTTTGGAAAATTCTTTGAACATCAGTCTTGGATAGACCTGTTGCTTCCTCAATTTGCTTGAAGAAAGATGAAAGCGTGGCATCTGCATAACTCAATACGTCTATTTGTTTCCTCTCCCTATCTTGTTTGGTGTATGCCTTAGGACGACAGTTGATAAATGGTCAATGTCCTATTAATTTGATTTAAGGCGGGCAAATAAGTCTGGGAAAGGTTGCCGTCTCTCCTAAGATATTATCCTAACTATAGCGCTTGAGGATTTTTATTATATTGTATAAAACAAACCAACATATTATACTTTTCATTATTTTCGTAAACCGCCATTATTTTGGAACAATAAATTAAATATAGAATATAGTACAACAGAATCGTCAAAACAACAAAAATATCTTACTAAGAATCAAAAACTGACAAAACCGCAAAGTTTTTGACATTTTGCTTTTTTGTTGTAAGCAAATTAGCTATAGCCTACTACTTACTAATTGGACACAAAAGAAAATTTTAGAAAATCTTAAATTATAAGCATCTTTTTGAAAATAATTGCATACAATTATATTTTTGGAAAGCCCGCATTATGCCTAATAAATATAAGACATAATATGCAGTACGTTTCATTTAAAAAACGTATGTTTGCTTCATAACTAAAAAACGGCCAATGAATTCTACGGAAAAAATTCGATAGGAACACGTTTTAACCTCTTCGATAATTTTAACGATAACTAAGGTACGAGGGTTGCCTCAAAAATGATATTTTTCAATTCCACCCTGTATCTCAGAAACCAAGGGCTATGAAAATTCTACTAAAGCCTGTCCGGTAGAACTGAACGGGTATCGGATTAACAAGGAGGATTGTCAATATATGGTTCTATTGTGCTTGAAACCGCCTTAATGCTTTGCTGTCTCGTACTTATTGTACGTGACAAAGAAAGATGGATATATTATGAATAATGCCTCTATTTCTGCCGAACAAAAGCGTTTGCAACTTTCACACATAATGACAAGGCAATAAGAATCAGATGCAGGTAGAATAGAAATTCAATAGGTATAATAAAATGCCAGTGGTTCTCAACACTGCTTTAACATTATATAATTTGTGAAGAAATGCAACTTTTGTATAATAAAATAATAATCGATTACTAATTACCTATAAGTAATTTCAATTGACACCTTTCACTTATACTTATAACAACAATAACAAATACATTTTTATTATAGTTAGTAAATATTAATTAAATTACAAAGATATACTTTTATAATTAAATGTAAAATTATAATTGTCATTCGGCTTCAGATTCATCACTTCCTGAGTCATCCAAATCTTGGAAAAGATCATCGTCATCACTTTCTTCAGTGTTAACTGTGAAAATAAGAGGTCTTACTTCATCCACAATCTCTTCATTAACAAAAGTATCTTTAATTATTTTATCCGTATGATCAATACATTTTTGCCATATTTCCGCACTAACTGTTTTTAATGCGTCGTTCCACGTATTAAGAACATCTTCGTCTTTTCCGGATGTCGCAACGATACTTTTGTCGTATTTGTTCTTAGTAATGCCCCATACCAACTCAATTGGATTGAAATGGCAATGATACGGGGGCAGGCGCAAAACTTCATGTCCATATGATAGAGCTAGCTCATCGATTACATATTTTTCGCATTGGTCTACTTTTGGCCAATTCCACTAACTCTGCCTTTGTCATAAAATTTTCCCACGCTATTTTTTTAGCGGTTAACCATTGCTGTATTTCTTCTTTTTTCCAAGAAACTTTGACTGCCTTCTCTGCCTTTCGAGAATGATAACTCGCATTGTCAAGGACAATTATTGATGGTTCCTCTAATTTTTGTAAAAGTGATTCCTCAAACCATTTTTCGAACAATTCTGCGTTCATATTATCGTGATAATCTAATGATTTATTTTTTGTACCGAAAATTAATTGACTTCCGTCGATAAAACCGTTTCTGTTACCTGCTTCAATGATAATAAATCGTTTTCCATCTGATGATTTGTTCGGTTGATGTAAACTCTTTGCACTGTTATCTTGCCAAGTACATTTTGACGTACTACCTTTACTAAATATCCACGTTTCGTCTGTAAAACAAACTGTCTCGAACTTTCGGAGTTAAGATTTTTGAGATACTTTCTCAGAAAAACGTTTCTTTTAGCGACAATGTGGCTTTGTTCACACAAACCGCGTCTATTGTTGGTTTTTGGAATTTAAAGCCCATATTTTTAACACTAGAGCCAAACTGGTTTTTCCTATTTCATACGCGGTTCTCAATTTTAAGAAGTTTAATAATGAATTTAACGTTACGTGTTCCTTCTTCGCGTACATCTCGTATATTAATGCACGAATTGTTTGTTTTCCATTTTCTGGAAAATCTGTAGTGCAAAGTTTGACACGCTGTTTTTTCACTGGAGGTTCCAACTCGCCGCCATTTTTTAAAGCACAGATTTTCCCCACCGTCGAAACCGAAAGTTTTAACGCGTTTGCTGTTCTTTGTTGAACAGAAAATGTAGATAATAGTGGACCACCATTTTCTTTTCTTCTTTAAAATAATCGACTGTATTTAAAACTAATTCGCGAATTTCTTTACTCAACTTTTTCGGCATTATATTAATGGTTAGTTTATATAAACGCTTACTCAAAGAATAATGATAATATAGATATTGCAGTTGTTTTATTTATACCTATATGTACCTACTAAATGGTATAATAATCTATTATTAATTACTTATTGTTACAGTATTGCATATTTATTTGGATTCTTTTGTAATTGGAGTACACTAAAACGTCATTACCATACTTAGGTATACAATGAACTTTCTAAATGTAAATTGAAATACCTATACTTAATCGAATATTCATTATTATGAATGGCTTTTATAAATGTTTATTATAAAACTTGCATTCTTCCATAAATTTTAAATGTAATGTTAAAGCAGTGTTGAGAACCACTGGCATTTTATTATACCTATTGAATTTCTATTCTACCTGCATCTGATTCTTATTGCCTTGTCATTATGTGTGAAAGTTGCAAACGCTTTTGTTCGGCAGAAATAGAGGCATTATTCATAATATATCCATCTTTCTTTGTCACGTACAATAAGTACGAGACAGCAAAGCATTAAGGCGGTTTCAAGCACAATAGAACCATATATTGACAATCCTCCTTGTTAATCCGATACCCGTTCAGTTCTACCGGACAGGCTTTATCGAGATCTTTGGTTTCACAAAAGAGTGTCACGCTGTCGCGAAAACCGCAAATGTCTACCTTTAAAAATAAGGGACATGCCCCGCAAAAGTGCCGAAATTGTTATTTGTTTATCAACTTTTTTAATGTCAAAAAGAAACAATTTTGAAATGTCATAATATTTAGAAAAGAATTTTGTTATTGCTTTTTCAATTAACCAATGTATTCTAAAGAATAGAGAACACTGATGGTGAACCAGACTCAAAATATTAAAAACAACCAACTATTAACAAAAATAGTCTTTACTGATAGCTTAATAAATTTTTAGAATTATTGTCAATTCCAAACATCCTCTGTCTATCTTTGTCCTGCTTACTCTTGTGCCACTTTCAGATATTGAAATTCCAATAATTTTTTAGAACTTTTTCGTGATGAAATTCTGTCAGAAATACAAATTTGTACGCCGATAATATTTGATATCAAATTGACGGTTTTCGGTCCCATTCTACTGGACGGATAATAGACTCCTTAGATGCAATATTTAATGGTTGCTCGATAGGAGGTATTCAGCTATAGTCTAGCCAGTTCGGTCGTCAGATCTGTCCCCAAATGACTATTTCTCTTAAGGTCACAAATTTGGACTTGCATTACTCACATTTTTTGTAGAAAAAGCTTATTATTGAATGTGATTAACACAGAGGTCAAATAATTGAATGAACTTCATTCCTGTAACTAATTCAGCATTAGTATTAAACAAAACATTATTTAATAAATCCTTACATTCTTGAGGGATTATTTTAGAAAACATACTAGTAACGTTAAATCTTACAAGTATATTATGTTTGGGGTAATTTTATGTTTATTACTTAGTTTTAAAAATTCTTAATAGATGCTTTGATTTGTAATTTAAGTTGTTGGTTATTATGGGTATAGTTTATTTGCTAAAATATGATTGGGTGCTTGGATGTAAGAAACTAATGGGCATATTTGGTTTGTGGATTTTTATGAGATCGTATAGTTTTCACGCTTATAGGTTCTTGTTTAAAACTTGTTAGATATTGCATTTTGTAAACTTTGTTTCATATCTTTTTGAAATTATGTTGTAAGATCTAAAATTTCTAAATGTTCGTTAATAATAAAATCATTAAATTTCTGTCTGTAACTATATTTTGAAATAATTACTTTACCTGCTTTAACAGAAATTAGATTTTATTAATTTTGTTCTTGACTGATTTTAGTAATCGATTGTAAAATGTGTTGTAAGTTTTGTCCTTTTTCAATGAGAACTCTAAGTGAATTAGCAATTTGAAATTTGGCGATCAGTTCTAAGATGCGTTTCGCATTCTTCTGATGAAATCGCTTTAACTTGGAAACAAGCTATTTTCCAGTATGCTTTGTTATTTTGAAGCATTTATTGTACCATTAACAAACTCAAAGAAACAGGCCATTGGCTGACATGCAGTCTCAAATCATGACTCCTTTAGGAAATTTAACAGTCCTTTTAATGTAGTCTGTATGAAACGCTTCGGATTCACTCCGTATAACCCGTTTCCTGTGAAATATCTATACACATATCAAAGCCCAGGGCAGTCTTGCTTTAGCCCATATCAGCCGGTTTTTCTTTTGTTTTTCAGTCGAGAGAGATTTTTAGATATCTGCAATTAAAACACTGTTCTAAGTCGTACCTTATAAAATTTTAATCCAGACTTATGTATCCATTTTCGACAACACTCTCTTGATACTGCATGTCCTGATTTGGCGTTCCAACGAGCAGTAATTGGCCGTAATGTACTTTGCCTTTTGTTTTTGCAAATGATTACAAGGAGTATTTGGTCTCGATCGGAAAGTATGCGACGCCTACCGCAACTTTTTGCGGAAACATTAGTTGTACCTGTTTCTCGAAAGTATTTCATTATATTCCCTATTGTAGATTTGGCAACATCTAACTCTATTGACTATTTTCGCCATCGATTTGCCTTTGTGGTATTGTTTAATGATTATATTCCTCACCTGTGCATTTGTTGCTTTACCACGAGCAATTTTACAAACGTATTATATTTGACAGCAACAAACCTTGCGACATTAACGAGTTTATTTTATTTTTTGTTTCCAAAGCCTCCTCCTTATAAAAATTATTTGCATTCCTCCGAACAGTTAGTTTTCAGCATGTTATGCAGTGTTTGTTTATGATTTCTTTTTAATGTTGTAGTTTATGTAAAGTTTAAATTATGTTAAATGAAATAGTTACCAAACTCAAAAATAAAGATATAATTGAACACAAAATAAATAAATAAAAATATTAAAATATAATAAGACGGCGATTTATACAAAAATTGTACTCGTCCGAACTATTAGTTGTTAGGGCTCGTAGGGGAAGGGTAATACTTGAAACTTTTATTAAGAAATTTTAATTCTTTGTTATTAAATTGAACATTTAACAAGTTTACGAACCTTGTGCGAAAATTGTAAGAATTGTTCAGTGACATGATTTTATTATGTTGCCCTTATATATTACCTTTTCATACTCATATTATAAACTACTGCTTATTAGAGTGTGTATTTCCAGACGCCTGGAAAATTTTAAATGTTATTCCTCTGCCAAAAAAGCATGATATTTCTATATACAATGACCTTAGACCGATTCCTATTTTACCCATACCAAAATAATTAATCCTCAAATTAGGGAACATATTGATAAGTATGCCATTTTGCCAACAAATCAATCCGGATTTCGCTCAGGCTACAGCTGTGCCACTACCCTACTTGATGTTGTAGACGATATACTGCGTGATGTGGACGAAGGAAAAACAACCGCATTAATTCTACTTGATTATTCAAAGGCCGTTGACACAATTAACCACCAGTTACTTTTTTCAATTTTGCATTTTATAGGTCTATCTCATTATGCCATAAATTTGATAAAAAGCTACTTTACAAATCATTTTCAGTATGTCCAAACCAACAATGGTCAATCAGACCTTATGCAAATTTCTAGTGGAGTTCCACAGGGGTCGATCATAGGACCGCTACTGTATTCTGTATACAGTTCTAACATAATTGATTGTCTACAACATAGTAAAGCATATCTCTATGCAGATGGTACACAGCTGAAATACTTTTTTACTCACTCCGATCTAGCGTTGGCGAATAACATTATAAGTAATGATATATATAACTTAGAGTGCAAGTCCAGAAAACACAATCTCAGCTTAAATCCTTCTGTATCTACCTTTATTATTCAAGTTCAAAGAAAAAATAGAGAATGACTTAAAAATAACAGTTAGTGATGTAAATTTTAAATGTTCACAAGTGGTACGGAACTTGGGCCTGGAAATGGACAATAACCTACGATTTCAAGAACATGTTACAAAATATATTAAGAAATCGTACTCTAGCTTAAAAATGTTATTACCTCATCGCCATATACTTTCGCAAGCATTAAAATTACAATTAACAGAGTCACTCGTATTAAGTAATTTTAACTTTTGTGATGTAGTATACGGTCCATGCCTTACAAGTACAGAAAAAAATCGCATTCAAAGAGTACAAAAATCTTGTTTACGCTTTGTTTTTGCAAATATTTACAAGGAGTCTTTGGTCTCGATCGGAAAGTATGCGACGCCTACCGCAAGTTTTTGCGGAAACATTAGTTGTACCTGTTTCTCCAAAGTGTTTCATTATATTCCCTATTGTAGATTTGGCAACATCTAACTCTTTGGCTATTTTCGCCATCGATTTGCCTTTGTGGTATTGTTTAATGATGATATTCTCACCTGTGCATTTGTTGCTTTACCACGAGCAACTTTACAAACGTATTATATTTGACAGCAACACAACTTGACATTAACGAGTTTATTTTATTTTTTGTTTCCAAAGCCTCCTCCTTATAAGAATTATTTGCATTCGTCCGAACAGTTAGTTGTCAGCATGTTATGCTGTTATGCTGATTTCTTTTAATGTTCTAGTTTATGTAAAGTTTAAATTATGTTAAATGAAATAATTACCAAACTCAAAAATAAAGATATAGTTGAACACAAAACAAATAAATAAAAATATTAAAATATCATAAGACGGCGATTTATACAAAATTGTACTCGTCCGAAGTATTAGTTGTTAGGGCTCGTAGGAGAAGGGTAATACTTGAAACTTAACTTAACTTAACCTTCACGCCATTCCTTGCGGAGTAGGCAAAACAATCCCTGCCTATTTTTCATTCACTATCTTTCTCCATGCTTTCCTATCTCTGCATACCTCCCTAGCTTCCGCAAGATTCATACATAGTCTCTGACATGCCCTTTTATTTTTAAAACTCCTTATCTTTCTGTCCTTCATCATAGATTCTACTACATTCAGCCAAGTTTTACGTGGCCTACCAGGTCCAGTCTTTCCCCTAACCTCACCCACATATATTTGTTTCGTTAATCTTGCGTTGTTCATTCTCTCAATGTGACCAAACCAACGTAATGTACAACTTTTATATCTATCCATCATCGTCTTTTCCTCACCACACTCCGTCACTATGCATTCATTTTTATCTTGTTCCTTCTCGTTTTACCACATGCGCTTCTCAGGAATCTTAGCTTGTGTAGTTTCTCGTAGTCTATCAATCAGTATTCTTCCATTTACTTTACCAGGCACGCTGAGCAAGCTTATTCCTCTGTAGTTCTTACAATCACTCTTGTTCCCCTTACCCTTATACAATGATCGCGCTCTTCCAATCCTCGGCACTTTTCCACACATAAGGCATACATTCAGTTATTCACACAATCTTCGTATAAGCGTCGCACCACCATACTTGAGCATTTCACCAGTGATTTCATCTACGCCTGCTCCCTTGCCGTTTTTCAACCTTCCTACCGTTTTCTCTACCTCATTTATTTCAATATCCTTCTCAGTTTCATTCATCATTTCTTCTATATTCTCCTTATTTAACCCTTCAGTCTTACTTTCCTTATTACTGTACAACTTTCCGAAATATTCTTTCCAGCATTTCCTCACTTCACAATCGTCCCATATTATTTCATTTCTAGTATTCATCACTTCTGCAGCGTTCTGTTTTGGGCCACGTTTTGTATTTTGACCAATTTCCAGAAGAGTTTTTGTTTCCCTCAAAATCATTCTGCATTTTCTCTCCTTCCACAGCCATCACTTCCTCTTTAGTTATTTTCACTGTCTCCTTCGCTTCTTTGTTTCTTAATCTGTACACCTCATACAATCGCTTCTTCTCAGTCCCATTTTTGCAGCAATCATTGCCATGTACGCATCTTTTTCTTAGATACTTCTTTTTACCGACTCATTCCACCAAGCACATTTTTCTGTCTACCTACAGTCACTCTTCTACATATTCGCACGGCACCATTGACAAGAGAGTTTTTCAAGCTTATCCATGCACTTTCAACGTTAGTGTCTTTTATTTGTTCGTTCCACACTGTTTCATTCACATTCAACTCTATACTCACAGCATCTGCGTATTTCATTCTCGCGCCATTATCCACTAGTTTGTCAACCCTAATTCTGGACGTTTGCTTTCCTTCTCCAGACCCACTCTTGCCCTAAACACACTCTCGATACAACCAAAAGTCCACACTCCGATCCGCGCATTACTTTTGTGTCTTTCGCCAGGTTCTAAGCCGTTCATCATACACTATCAAGTCTATCATACTTTTAGATTCGCCTCTTTGCCATGTATACATATGCACATTTTATGTTTAAACCACGTATTGGATACAAACAGGCTTCTCTCCACACAGATGTTCAGCAAGTGTTCACCGTTTTCATTGACTCTTTGGTCTCCGAACTTTCCTAGAACGCGTTCACTGTGTTCTCTCTGTACACCCACCCATCCGTTCATATCCCCACTATAATCACTCTTTCGTTTGGCTTATATACGTTCAACACGTTCTCTACTCATTCCAGAAGTTCTCACGCTCCTGGTCTCTTTCTTCATTCACCGGTGGATAGCATGTAATAAGAAAAATTCTTCGAAACTCCACTTTCATTCTAACCCATATTACCCGGGAGATACCAATTCGTACTGTTTAACACATATTTTCGCTCTTTCACTTATGATCATCCCAACTCCTTTTGCGCCATGCACTTCCGTCTCAACTCCTGACATTAGTGCCAGGCTGCCATCCTCCATCTCCACAGCATCCTTTCCTTTGCGCTTTGTCTCCGATACACACAGAATATCAAGGTGTCTTTCGTACATTACATTCGCAATCCACGTACCGACTCACCATTCATTCTTTGCACAGTCGGCAGCAACGGGGCCTGTCTGTCTCGACCTTGACCGCCCCTTGTAGCCAGGTCGATCCGAGGCAATTGTATTGTTTTCTTGAGTAATACCATAGCGAGCAGACCGGTTACTGGCCAAATCCTGCCCCGGACGATGTAGCATTCCCTACTAACGGTATCGTCCTACTACCGGACAGTTATTTGTCTGCTGTCACGGCATAATAGATAGATATAAATAATAAATCGTATACTTACTGCATGAATCTCAAAATGTACATATATACATGTACATTTTTTTCTTACTACCCTTCAATCACACCAGTTTCAACCATACTGCTCTATACGCGATTCCTGGTTCCGCGCCCTCACGTTTATTAAGAAATTGTAATTCTTTGTTATTAAATTGAACATTTAACAAGTATACGAACCTTGTGCGAAAATTGTAAGAATTGTTCTGATTTATCTTTGTTCTATCTTAATGGTGTTGTTTTTGGATCCGTGTTTGAATTTTATCTTATTTCCTTGTATTGAACTGTTTAATTTAAAGCGTTTGTTCTTTGCATGTACTCTTTGGTTCAGTGTTATAATGAAAGCCACTGTATATGACAGTTTATCAGTTTTCTTAAAGAAGAAAATTATTTACTAATTTTGTTTCGTCATTTTTTCAATTTTTGATAAACTTCCATACTATACCGGAGATAAGTATAAATGTTACAAAACATTCTCTGTTTGTAAGTATTTCATAATTATTCTAACATTAATTTATAGGGAAAATTAATCTATTACATTTCTACTAGTAGGTATGTATGAGTATAATTGTGTAAGCAGGTGTGTCCAAATTAATACTAATTTTAAAATACTTGTGATATTAAAGTTTTATGTTTCAAGCAGAAAAAAAATGCTATGACCAATTAACGTTTTAATGTTTCCTACCTGATCATTCTGGTTTAGTTATTTAGATAATGATTTTTAATTATGTTTTAATAACTATTTAATTTTGTTTCGAATAAACCTAGCCAAGCTGTATTTACGTACCTATCATTATCGAGTTGAAAATTATAAGGTACGAGAAATAACAAAATTCGAATAGGTAGCAGTGAATATAAATGTAATTGAAAGTAAGAATAGGTGTGCCGAAAATTGCAGTATGGGTATGTGAAAAAGATCGGTATTCTTACGTTATATGACAACACTGATTAATAAATATGTTCATAATGGAAAGTCAGTGATAGGTAAACCCAGTAGTGACATTAATCCTTGTTGAGAAAGGAAAGCGATGATATTTCAGTAAGACATTTTACAATAGTAGGTACCTAAAATACATTTTAGTTTGCAATTACGTACCTGGGATGAATTTAATCACATGATGTCTACGTGTACCTGTTTGATAGTCACGCTTCACAGAAATATAAATGGTTTTTTACTGAATTATGAAATTACATTTATAAATAAAAACTCACTCTGATTTTCGAAAATATTCACAAGAAATTTCATATGATGGACATTGTCATTTAGATTATAAAGCAATATTAACATTCATATTAATAAACATAAAGGTGTGTACAAGAATAGTCACACGATCTTTAGTTAAACCACGTTCCATCAAAACGGTCCATACATAAGGTGTCCCAGGATTACATCCAGTTTTGGAGATATTGATGTACATATTTTCAAAACTCGTTTACTAAGTATTTACTGTGGAATGCAATCTGTCCGAAGATTCGTGAGTAAGCTACCTTTTTTAGCCCATTTTTTATTAATAGAACCTTTACGTATCAAAATACCTTAATGTATCCAATTCTTTGCAAAGTTAAGGGCTATTTTATGTTAAGAATAGTCTGTCTCTGCTTTTCTTCGTAGAATTTGAATGTACGGTGTGTCTACTTAAATTGGCAATATGGGAAACTTTTTTATCTTCAATTTTATCGAAAAAATGTATTCTTTAGAAAAAGGTCTGCATCGCCTCAAACAATAATAAGATCATGAAAATATGATTTTTCCCAATGACGTATGAGAAATGTCAAAAAATATTAATTATGCATAAGAATAAGGTACCTTTATTTTCTAAGCAATTAAAAAATTTCATTATATTTTTATATATATTTAGAATTAAAAAATTACAACAAATTATTCAATTTGCTTGATTTATAACAAAATCTGCACTTTCTTCAACGATGCCCCTAAAATTTAATTCTTTTTCAATTTCTTGGAGGTTTCAATGAGGGATATGGAAAGTTCGTACCTCACATTTCGTATCCCACATTTCGTCCCCGAGAAATTTCGTATCCTCGCATTTCGTACCCGGAAAGTTCGTCCCCCACATTTTGTCCCCGGGATATTTCGAATCATCACGTCTTTTTATGAAAAATGGAAATTACAACGCATACCAGTAGAAGACAGACACCATGCGCCATCTTGGATTTTGACGTCACAAGACCGCCCACGTGGGAGATCGTATTTTCCAACCCTACGGTTTCTTTTCGGAGGCCTTTTTCAACCCCTTTTCATCCCTAATTATTTTTCTTTTAATGCGCTCACGTGGGGGACCGTATTTTCCACCCCTATGGTTTCTTTTCGAGGCCTTTTTCAACCCTTGATGGAATTTTTACCCTAATTGCCGCCTCTTTGTACTAGCTCACGTGAGAAGTGTGTTTAGGGTTTGGTCTAGGGCTTGGGGTTGGTCTTGGACTTGGGCCTGTTTCCAGGCGTTGGTCTTGGATTTGGGGTAGGTCTTGGACTTGGGCTAGGTCTTGGGGCTGGGACTGGACCTGGGCTTGGTCTTGGACCTGGAGTTGGTCTTAAGGCTAGGGTAGGGTGACAACTATTTCTGGCAATTATAGGTTATTTTGTTTCTGGGTCTACCACTCTGATTGAAAAGGGTGTTATTTAGTCTATTTAAACGAGGTTGCTGGTAGAGTATCTGTTAGTATCGTTTAGCGATTCAAGATGGAAGGTCAGTTTAAGCACCCCTTTTCGGCGATAGTTTCGGGTCCGTCGGATTGTGGAAAACGTATTTTATCGTGGATTTTCTAAAAAATATCGAAACTGCCTGCGATACAGCTTTTCAAAAATTATCTGGTTTTAAAGTGAGTGGGAGCGTTTATTCAAAGATCTCTCTGTGGAATTTCAAAAGTGTTTACCTGATATGGAACAGTTTGACGGGGAAAAACCTGTCTTAATAATAATTGACGATTTAATGCGCGAAACTAACGGCTTGTGGTTGATATTTTTACAAAGAGTTGTCATCATCGAAATGTAAGTGTGTTTTTCTTAACACAGAACATATTTCATCAAAGACGTGGACAGCGGGATATTTCTCTCAACACACATTACATAATTTTGTTTAAGAACCCACGTGACAGAGCTCAGATACAGCATTTAGCAAGACAGATTTCGCCGGACAATCCGAAATTTTTAGAAGCCGTGTACCGAGATGCCACTTCAAACCTGCACGGATATTTATTGTTCGATTTAAAACAGAATACACCGGATGTGCTACGTTATAGAACAAACATATTCGGGCCTCAAGGTATCTGCCAGGTATATATAGCGAAAAAGGGTTTAAGTCTCACAGTCATAAAGATTACATCATATATGATGGCTGACGTTTTAAGCGAGAACACTGATATCCTGCATACATTAGCCAAATTAAGTAAAAGTCAACATGACGCTTTATTGAAATGTTTGGATAGTAAGCAGGTAGAGTGTATTTGCGAGTGTGCACATAACATTTAAAGGTCGTGTACCTCTGTCAGCTGATCGAAGCAGCGACTCTCTCAACATAAGCACACTTTAAGACGCTTGGCACAGGGCGAATCTATAAAAAGAAGAAACAGTTTCTTGTATAGGAAGGTAGTGCATTTCTACCACTCCTGTTAGCACCATTACTCGGCAGAATCCTAGGTAATCTGTTTCAATAACCATGTATCACAATCTAAAGAAGATGATTATTCTACCGATGGACTTTATACAGCACTTACAGGCAGCAGATGTTACACAAAACAATATTTTAACGCAGCTGGGTAACGATATGGGTAAAGTTTTAAAAACCAAAATACACTTTTCCAATCAGTTACGTCAGCCCACCAGCATAACAATCAGCGGTGACGCTGTTGCTGATGATATTAGAGATTTATCGCAACGCAAAGGTCTAGCGGACGATGAAATAGTATCAACACTTCCGCCTTGATATAAGACAAAAGGCGAGGCTTTGTTACGTATACTGAATACGAGCATCGTTGTTTTTTGGGATAAGAGGGGTACTGTCACAATAAAAGGCGAGATCATACCACATTCCAACATTATCGATCTGGTTCACGAGACGTTAAGAAAATGAAAAACTACCAACCCGCGCGGTTGACGTCAGTTTGCGACGTACATTAAAGAGATAAATATACCACGAGAATTTATCGGAAATACGCAAAGACATGATGTTTCTGTATCACCCAGCGTTGAAAGGACCCTCACAACAACTATAGGTGAGAATTACGATGCTGATAGTGAAACGCGGGAAACACCGAGAAGAATCTCTCAAAGAAGAAGAAGAGGAATTTCACTAGATTGGGATTCGTGGCGGACATAACATTGATGCTGTATACTATGATCCCTCTGATCCAGCAGGGTTCGCTGGTATAACACTTTTTACTAATGCTGTAAAAGATAAAAAAATATGGTGAAGTGAAAAATTGGCTACAGGCACAGGAAGCTTATACGGTACATAAACCAATCAGAAAAAAGATTCCACGAAATCAATATATTGTGAGTAAGCTTTACGAGTTGTGGCAAGCAGATCTTTGTGATATGCGAACTTTAAGTAAACACAATAGTGGATACAACTACATACTAACGGTAATTGATGTATTTAGCAAGAGGGCATAGGCGAGAGCACTTAAAACGAAGAGAGCCTCATCTGTAATTGAAGCATTCGCGGATATTTTTAAGGATTGCGACAATACTCCAGCAAATCTACAGACGGATAAAAGCAAAGAGTTTGTGGCGGGCAGTGTACAAAACTTTTTCAAGAAACAAAATATCAATTTCGATGTAACAAATAACCCTGATATAAAAGCATCTGTAGTTGAAAGATTTAATAAAACATTGAAAACAAAGATGTGGCGTTATTTCACTTACAAAAATTCCTACAGGTATATTGATGTACTCGAAAGACTTGTGACTGCTTACAACAATAGCCCTCATTCAAGTATAAAGATGGCCCCCGTCGCTGTAAACGATAAAAACATTTTGGAAGTGTGGGATAACCTGTACGCGAAAGGTTTAGGTCCAGTACGCCATCCTAAATATAAAGTCTGTGAGCATGTCAGAATCGCCAGAACTAAGTACACCTTTGAGAAGAAATATGAAACGAATTGGAGCGAGAAGTTTTTACTAATTACTGCGGTGATAAAAGAAGACCACCAGTTTATCGAATAATCGATCTTAATAACGATCCTGTTGAGGGTACCTTTTACGAAGAAGAATTGCAAGTTGTTACGGTTGATAAACATATTCTATTCAAAGTCGATAAGATATAAACAATACCTGGTCAAGTGGCGTGGATACAGTGACAAATTTAATAGCTGGGTGTTAGCTTCGCAGTTGAGAGATATATAAAATGGAGTTTTATCTTACCTTATTGAGTAATAGCTCGAAAAAGGGTATTTCTCCCTTAACATACAAGTAATTGGAGATGCTACTTTACGGATTTTGGATGTAGTAACAAGACGGCCGGGTGCAACACACGACCAAACTATTTTTAACAATTCTCGCATCCATGCTCGTTTGCAAGCATTGTATTATCTTAGGAGATTCGGGATATGGTTTGACCAAATATTTGATTACACAGTTATTACATCCTACAACAAGAGGTGAACAGTTGTTTAATGAAGCGCACATTCGCAGTGGAAACCTTATAGAAAGATTATTTGGAGTTTGGAAAAGACGGTTCCCGGTTTGATCACTTGGTATTCGCTTATCATTACAAACTGCGCAAGCAGTAGTGATCGCGTGTGTAGTATTACACAATATAGCAATTGACAGAAATGAAGATCAGCCACCAGATGATCCAAATGTAGTTGTACCAGTGTTTGACCCTAACGAAATATCTAACATCACAGATAACATGAATGAAGTGCAAGCGGTACAAAGAGACTTTCGCCACCTACTTTTCTGAATTAAACTAAATAAAATTCCTTTCTTTAATTTTTGTATATTATATAACTACCTTTAAGAATCATTAATTTCATTTTGTAATTTTTGTAATTGTAACTTCAATATTTCGTTGTTAACGTTAATTTCTCATTCAGCAATTGCTGACCAATTAACTTTGCAATTAACTTTGCTTTGTGATATTCTTCGCTGCGCACATCTTCTTTAAGAAGAAGCTGTTTTTTCACTTCAGCAAGCTCCGTTTTAGCATTTGTAATGCCTTGCAATACCTTGCCGGTTTGTGACATATTTCCCGCAATAACACAATTACTAATAGTTAATTATTTATTTTATACCTACCTTTCTGATTGGCCTTGTCGTTTACAACTCTTAAGCTTTTATGTTTTTTTTTGTTTTCAGCATAGCTGGGCTGTAAAAACTCCAATCTATAATAAGATAGTATCAAACATATATTTATACTATGTATTAATTACAATTAACATCACTGTTGACATCTGGTGGATCTATATTTACGAAAATTGGTATATTCTCAATTATATTCACCTACAAACAAATAAGATATGAAATTGACACATTGCTATTTGTGTTTTTTACAGTTTTATTGCTGCATTCAGCTACTGCGGTTGGAATCTCCACTGCACCGGCAGTCTCTATTGTCCCTGAAATTAATCAGTATTATAATAAATATATGTAAAGGGTGATTCAAAAAGCGCACCGGTTTAAACAAAGTTTATTTAAAAAAAATTATTTACAAAAGACATAAAGCTGTTAATCAAACCTTCCCAATTTAGGAATGGAAAATCACATTGGGCATATGTCCCCCTCTACTTTGCTGGCATGCCAAACTCTCTTTCTGAAATTGTTGACTACAGCTTTACAAACTTGCACGTCGATTTTGTTGATAACTCGTCGAATTTCTTCCTTTAACTCTCGGATGTCTCGGGGTTTATTGACATAAACCAATAATTTGACATAACCCCAAAGAAAAAAATCGCATGGGGTTAAATTACACGACCTTGGTGGCCATTGCTGGTTAGCACGAAGTGAGATGAGCCGATCCGGGAATTTCTCAAGCAGCAAAGCAATGGTTTCGGCGGAAGTGTGACATGTGGCGCCATGTTGCTGAAACCATAACTGCTGAATGTGCATTGCATCGATATGAGGCCAAAAAAACTTTCTTATCATCGTGTGGTATCGGTCTCCATTAACTGTTACAGCTTCAAAAAATAAGGACCGATGATCCCACCCGCCCAAAATCCACACCAAACCGTCACTCTCTGCGGATGCATTTCTCTTTCATGAACCGAATGAGGATTTTCTGATCCCCAAATACGGCAGTTTTGCTTTTTGACAAATCCATTTAAATAGAAGTGGGCCTCATCGCTGAAAATGATTTTCCTCGCAAAGCCGTCGTCCTCCTGTTGTCTTCTCAGAACCCAGTCAACAAATTCTCGTCTCTTTTGGTGATTGGGCACCTTAAGTTCGTGGGTTAATTGGATTTTGTAGGGATGGAAATGAAGATCCTTCACAAGAATTCGCCGAAGTGAAGAATACCCTATGCCCAATTGTTGGGAACGACGTCGAACGGATTTTGGTGGGCTATTATTGACACTATCACGAACTACAGCAATGTTTTCAACAAACCGCCCAAGATCTAAGACGACCAGAATTTTTAATGTTGAGTATTGATCCTGTTTCAATAAACTTTGTCATAAGTCTGCGCACTGTTGATTCATTCGGAGCTTCATTACGCCCGAAAATCGCGCGAAGTCGTCAGATAGTTTCTGCAAAACTTTCTCCGTTTTGATAAAACGTTTTCACGATTAACATACGTTGTTGATTATAAAAGCGTTCCATTTTGGCACACAGAATGAAATCGGAATATTAGCAGATGTCAACTATGTTGCTAAGCAACAAACAACAAAATGGCGAGCGATTCTAAACCGGCGCGCTTTTTGAATCACCCTTTATTTGAGTATTTTGTTTACCATTATCAGAAACTAGGTTGTCAGTGGCAATCATGTCGCTATCTCTTGGAAATGCTTCCAATCTCAATACAGATAAATTAATTATAGCCCTAATCTTATTGTGTAAAAGTTTGATTATGGCCCTTATATTATCTTCTACCACACCTCCTCCGGTTCAATATAAATCTTGCCGTTGTTTTGCAAAATAACGGCGTGTTTCTTTTTTTAAATTATCAAATTTGTTCCGTAACTGGTCTACAGTACGCGTATCCAATTGTCCACAATTGTATTGCTCACATATTTTTTGCCAGACAGCATCCTACAATGTACAAGTAACAATTGTCCACCGTGTTACAATATCTGACTGTTACCTTTTCCTTCCATGCAACATCTGTTTTGTTGGATTCTACAACATTTTGATATTTTGATACAATATCTACTAATATGTGTAAATCTTCATCTGTATACACAGTTCGCTTAACAACATGCCTGTTTGTCTTGCTTTTATTCTGATCCATTAGAAAGAATTTAGAAAAATATTATCGCTATAACTATTCGCGAACACACTACCCACAGAACACCACCAATAACAAGAATAATAACAAATAACAATAATAAAAAGCACAGGAATTCGGGAGGTTATGAATTTCTTAAAGTCAATTTATAATGGCGAAGCTACCAATAAATTGATTATGCATTTTGATTGGCTCTGACTAAGCACTCGTGACTACCACCGAATGTTAGCCTACCGTAGCTCAACTCGCAGTTATACAACACAAATGTAACTCAACCGTCGGTTGACTGTACGCATTATAAAACCGGATTTTACCTCCCATTTGATTATTATCGTAAATTTCGTAATACTTATATAACATTATTTTGAGTATAAAGTAAGGTGAATTGGGGAAGTATTTTTGTTCTTAATTTTTTTTTTAAATTTCCAAAAAATAATTTGAAAACAGCTTTTTTGCAAAATGAGAATATTACGCACAACCTTTGATTTTTTTAAATGAATTTTCATGCAAAAAATTTTTAATCTGGATAAAAGGACCCACAATAGGACGTCGAATTCGAAAAGTCCGAAAACTGTACCGCGCGGTGGTGCCCTCACCCAGAGTTTCGTGTAAACTGAAATCACCGCGAATCCAGTGGCCAATCAGAGATAGCTTACGCCACGCGGCTCAGTTCTTACCGCGAAAAAGTGCATGCGTCGCAAATTAAACAATTCTGTGCGGAAACCAACGAATTTTGCAAAAAATAATATACCTCGTGTTACACAATTTGTATTAAAATCGTAAAATTAGTAGGTACATAGATTAAAAGATTGTCGGATTGTGATTAAATGATTGAATTATTATTAAGCTTTGTCCATAAAATTTGTGACATTTTTTAGTGGGCAATAAAGCATATTTATTATTTATCCCATGTAGGTGTACAGGTAGGTAATAAAGTGCAAAAACCAGGTTGTATTGTTTTTTCAAATAAGTAAAAAAAGAGTATCATTTCGATCGAAAAGATTTCAGGTCAAGACATAACTGCAAATAAGTAGGTATACCTATCCTACTTACTTATTCTCTAGTCATAGAATGCAAATGTTCTTTTGAATTCGGAAATATTTAAGTAAAACCTTGCTTTTAAGTGCATAAAAATGCCTCAAATGTAGCTATGAATCAATCATTACAATAATTATATTCTTATATTCTCTGTAAATATACCTAATCATGTAGAATATTAAAGGCGAAGTTTAAATTTGTCGCAGCTCAGGCGACAGTCGAGTCGCCGCTATAAAGTGCCTACTTTCCTATCGTTGACGCTGCGCGCTCAGCAACGCCTTAAAAAAAACGTTATCACTTAAACTACCTCCAATATTGTAATTTTTGTTCCAAAAACTTTTTTTAACTATTCTCTTCATTTCGTTCGCTGCATATATGGTTAAAAAATCACAAATAAAAAAGTTTGTCGCATAGTGAAAATTTCATTACATCGCAAGTAATGTACGAAGTTTGTAATTTTTTTATTCAAAAATAACAACGACTGCAAACACTCGTTCAAACCGTAAGTACCGCTCAAGTCTAAGATTTCAACCCAAAAAAAAATTGTGGCGTTAGGTCTAATGGTTTCCGAGTAATCGATTGACAATTGATAAAAAAACACCCTTCTCCAAAATGAGCACCTGCACTACTCCTACGTGCTTCCCGTCTCGGTCTTAGCACCCTCCATTGGATGTGAAATACCTACTACACACCGCACGTTTTCCCCGCAGCAGAAACAGCCGAATCGTGATTAGGGCTCTTAAGGGGGA
Organism: Vesta saturnalis; assembly: GCA_036346205.1. Taxonomy (NCBI): domain Eukaryota; kingdom Metazoa; phylum Arthropoda; class Insecta; order Coleoptera; family Lampyridae; genus Vesta; species Vesta saturnalis. Next base: position 434,153 of record JARFJB010002351.1, on the reverse strand, counting down.
CGACTATAAAACTTGCAGAGAGGTTGCACAAATATTTAACGAGCGTCATCCGGTTAAAAATCTGCATTACTCGACATTGAAGAGAATTATTACAAAATTTAGAGAAAGTGAAAATTTAAATAATAAATTCAACAGCAATAGTCGGAAAAGTATAGCGGGTGATGTAATGGAGATGAATGTTGTGCTTTACGCGATAGAGCATCCGCGCCATTTTCTACGGAAACGGCTTTCCCCACTACCAGGTAGGGTAGGCAAAGATACTGTCACCAAAATTTTGAAAAAAAACAAGATTCGACCACTCGAATCGCACTGTGTTCATACTTTGCTGGACAGTGATCACCCTACACGATACGAATTCTGTTTGGACGGTATTTGTATGATGATGCGTTCTTTACAAGACGAATTCTGTTCAATGACGAAGCTAGGTTTTCGGCAAACGGAGTCGTGTGTTCACAAAATTGCCGCTTGTAGAACAAAAGTAATCCCAAATTCACAATCAGAACGCGTAACCAATATTCCTTTAAAACAAATGTATGGTGTGGAATTTATAAGGATCGACTCATCGGCCTATCATTTTGCTGCGAATGATTGAATTCCGATCGGTACCTACGCTTTCTGCAGTGTAATATCAATACTTTTCTGGACAACCTATCTTTGCTAGAACGCCTCTGGATATGGTTCACCACGTCATAGCAGGTTAGATGTAAAGCAATACATCGAAAATTTGTTTGATGGTAGAGTTTTATATCGCTTTTCTGGAGTAGCATGGCCACCTCGCTCTCCAGACTAGATTACTTCTTGTAGGGTTATTTAAAAAGGAAATTTTACCAGTAGGCGCCCTTCGGAAACATTGATCATTTGGAGCGTATAAGAGCAGAGGAAGCTCGATCAATAACACTAAACATGATCCGGAATGTATTACGAAGTTTTCGTGCAAGAACCATTACCTTCATCGAAGGTGGATATGTAGAGATCTTAGGCAACCGGTCGATTAAATTTATAAATCTTATACGTTCTATAAATGCACAAAAATATTGAGATGTCATTTTACTGGTTTTCGATGTAAATAACGCAATTAAAATAAATAAAATTGCATGTAATGCACTATTATTGAAAATTTAAATTTAAGCTCCTGTAATTCCATATTTTAGAAGGATTTTCATTTTTAAACAACATTTTATGATGAAATTTATTGATTGCTTAAAAATAATAGTAGATTATATTACAAGTGAGTGAAATAAGCCATTATAAGCAAGTGAGATTTTGACGCGTGAGTGCTACAAATTTTCACGTGCTTATAATGGCATTTCACTCACGGTGATATGCGACATTTTGTCCAACAGTTGCATTTTTAACGAAAAACTTGAAGAGATTATTTAAAAAAGTATAAAAATCAAGCAGTCAGGTCTTGGTTGTAATGGCTTACTTCACTCACCTCACCATATAAAATTTAGTCACTAGTGAATAAAATTTGATTTTAGTCACTGAAAACTAACGTATAAAACACGTGAAAAACTGTAACTGTTGGACAAATGTACTTGATTCTTATGCTTAATTCATATTTTTGACGTTTCTCGTATGTCGTTGAGAAATATTATATTTTGGTTATCTTATTATTGTTTTGAGGCGAAGTAGAACTGTTTCTAAAAAATACATGTTTTCAATAACACTGAAGATAAAAAAGTTTACCATATGTTGCCAACGTAAGTAGCACGCTATACTGATTAAACATTTTCGTATAGTTGTTAAACACCCTGCTTATCCAAAATGACGTTAAGTCGTGCTAAAACATACGTATAAAGTATAATACCCATTTATAGCTTGTCGTGGGTTAGTACACTCATGAGTATGCTTACGGTAACCCTTTCCGTTGTACGATTAGTGTAACAGATAAGTGAAGATAGCTCAGTAATCAGGGGTGGGAGTGGTGTTGCTTTGCGTGTAGGGTGAATAGAATAATATATGTCAACATAGGAAAAGTCATAAATAAGAGAAGCACCAGTTTGTTTAAATCAAAATTAAGGGATTAATTGATATATGAATAAACGCTAGATCTCTACAGTAATGTTCAAAACAAGCAAAAACTTGCTTACATTTCATAGCGTTAACCAGACAAATCAACAAAAAGGTTTCTGGACCGATGCTCTCTGTAAAAGCTTCAAAATATTTGCACGCAATCGAAACAAAATAGCATGCTGCAAGATGGAGTTCTGTATTCAGAAATCTTAATCTAACAAAACAAAACAGTAAAATCTTTCATTGATTAATCAATGTTAAAAGCTTTCGTCAAAATCATAAACAACAATAAAGAAATCGTCATCACTACAAGGTCGTATAATTTGAAAAATTATTACTAAACCATTAGCAACAAAAAAATAATCAGAGCTATTGTTGTCTACTAATCTATGTGAACCGTAAATAATGATAGTGCTGAAACCAAATAATATTCAATATTCAATTATTTTAAAGTTAAAAACAAATAACTTCGCTTCCGAAAGGAAGTGATACGCAATCTTCTTACTTAAAATTTCGATAATAAATGTAATTAATGGATTGAAGGTTGCAAGTTCAAAATTCTAAAATCAAATAATGTTAAATATTAATTTTAATTACCCCAATGATCATCATATTGAACACGTAGAAAACATAAATTTCCCAAGTTTTAAAATAAGATTATCTGTGCACAATAAAAACAATATTAACACACAATAGCGTAAAGATCAAAGCAAGATGAATACGCTTGAAGACGGTACTATGCAACAAAAAGCGAATTTATCCGCTTACCTAAATACAGTTATATAACTTTTATTGAAATCACAATAAAACACACAGAAAAGTAATTACCTTAAATTTGCACAGATTTTCAGTCTAACTTTTCTGTTCCCAGATCACAGCGACAGTTAGTCCCTTCATTAATTGATCGGAAAATAGCCTCAATTCGTTCTTCAACCACGAACCAACGCAGTGAACGAAAACTTTCTGTATCGTCAGGTAAATTAAGCAATTCTTTTAAGTCACAATCGCAAAGGAACAGCGAAATATATAATTCTACTCCGGCGTCTTTCATTAACTTCTTCATCTGGTTTTATTAATTCAATCAAAACAATTATACCTAACCATTCGTTATATACACACAAAATTATTTATTGTCTATTTTTGAACTTTTCCGAATGCAAAATAGCATACACGGTACATTTATTCTCTACCCATGGTGAATATAAACTATAAGCAACGGTCCGTGAAACGTTAACTCCTGTACGATATCTTCAAATAACCATTGGTTGAATTGTAGGTATATTTTGCCCGTACGGTACACTACCCAAGTTCTCAACAAACTCCATCAACAGCATTTTACTGACTAACTACCAAGAACCAAAACAAAATCCCTTTACCCCCCTGAACCACGTCATCTCTAACCACTACCATTAAAACTTTCACCGTGAAAATTTAAACTGGACTTTTCTCACGAAACAAACAACGTTTTAAGCTCCGTGTGTGTCGACCAAAACCCGATTAGCAGAATTGAGATCAACATCCTGTTTTCCAATAACAAACCCTATTATCCAAGTAAATCTCTATAATTACCCCAATAACAACTAAAATCGACTGGGAAGCTATTAAATACGCAGAATCCACTATTCTCTTTGCGAGACCCAAAACATTCAGTGCGATAACAAAATGAATTCAAGCCGAAAAACACTTAATTTTATATTTCTTAAATCCTTTACAGGAACAAAAAATTTAATTCTTGAAACGAATCCATTTCCTTTTAACGAAATTACGATAGCAACGTTTTAAATTATTATACACGGAAAGCTAATATATATTTAATATTCTACATATAATATCCAAATATAGTAATATTCAAAAAAAGATTCCAAGTCAAATTCAACCACACGTGACAAGCTCTTTTGAAATATTATTTATATTAATGATTTATGTTAGTTATTTAAGACGCTTCGTCGGACAATATTAGTAGAGAACGTTTTGATCAGTACTGCATCATCAATATGCTACCAGTCATTCTGTTTAGGATAACAATGTTCGTAGTTACTTGTTAAAGTCGTTTGTGAATCAAATCTAAACTTTGCAATAACCGTCTTAAAGGATATTTTTCCTCAACCTCAATTAGATTTTACGTGAAATGACAGATTTTAACTTATTTACTAAATCCGTCTCTTAAGAATGAATAACTACCTAGGTACTATTCTAAAATTACAACGGGACAGTGTTGTGGAAATTCTTCTTTACCAAAATCAATAGAATATTATAAAGTATGGTAATGCCGAATAATGAATTGAAGACGATAAGGAGCACATTAGCGTACTTTGTTTAAATTAATCACCTGCTATGTCTAATACACTAAACGGGAAAATACGTACTGAGTAATCCAATATATTATTAATAAACGTTGAAAATTTCATGAACTGTATAAATTTGTAAGTTTAGATTTGTTATGGTTTCATTGCATAAGGTCTTTACGTATTATTGGGATCCAAATTGGGTTCGTTTCTACACTAGCTTGGTTTATTGGATTTTCTGCTAGTGCTTTGTGTGTGGCTTCTTTAAGTTTCCGGCGAGTTGTATTCTCGTCCTTTGCCACTTTCTGTATGTTATCCCATTGGACGCGGTGGTCTTCATTTTAGACATGTTCGGCGATTCTTGATCTTTCTGTTTCGCCTTTGCGGATGTTGTTCACTTTGAGTGGTCTACGTAGGAGAAACCAATAGACCACTCAGCCAAACTAGTGTAGAAATTAATCCCATTTGGATCCCAATAATGCGCAGAGCTTAAGCGCAATACACCTGCTCAACAAGTTCTAAAAAATATAGCAAAACTGTGGAACTAGGCCGATCAACTCAACTAATACATTTATTTGTCATTTGTGTACAAATTAGTTCTCAAAACAATAAAGAATCAAATTAATCTATTTAATTTACTAAAAGATATATTTTGTGAAGAGCGTGATGTATTTTCTGCTTGCTATGTTGATAGAATAATTTCAATCCAACTGTCAAGCGCCTTGAAAACTAAGATCTGTTCTGAATATTAATGGGAGTAATAATTACGGAAATAGGGGTAAATATCTCATACTGAATCAGCTGTTTATGAAAACGTAAACTTTTACGATTATCACAAATAATTAAAATACTTATCTTTTGGGTAATTAAATCGTGCATTTTCTTTATTTGTCTTTTTTGTTTTAAACGTTTCGAGAGAGTAATTCGGCAAATTTATTTGATCGGAGCCTATAGCAATACATTCCATCATACGATTATGGCGCTATGTCTCTTGCAATTTGTTGGCATTTTTAGCTTCATTGACTGCTTTAGCAATTACCGATTTCCGATAAGCCCGTGAACAACGTAATAAGAAATGGTAAAAACCCTCCTTCTTTAGGTAAGGGAATTACTCTAGGAACTCTAATGTTTTTCTTTCCTCCTAACCTTTTTACCACACGTTTTGACGTTGAAAGTGCCGACTGCATTGTGCCCGTGAATTTTCCCTCAGGTTTAATTTTTTTAGCTATTTTTTTTTTCGTAAATGCAATAAATCTCCACCATTGCGTAACGATTTCTTCTGATTGAATCGACGTTTGCACACCATTCCTAATTTTCTCTTTCATGGTGCTACCGATTGCTAAAACTGCAGTTCGTTCACCTAATATTGCATCTGATGATTTAAAACGTTTCCAAGCTTTTTCTTCTAAAATTTTATTTGCTCTGTGTTTACTTTCTAAATAAGGGTAATCTTTGTAGCTGATATCACTAAGTTTGCACTCACCATCTTGATTAATGCCAGGGTCACCGCATGCGAGTCGTTTTTCTAAATTTGTACCAGGACCACAATACGGGTAACTAGGTAAATTCAATTCAATGTGAAGTTTATTGATTAGAATATTCACTAAATCACCTGCACTCTTTCGCTTCTTGGCTAACATTGTTTACCTAGATGGACAAACTAGGGTATTTATATTTAAATTAAGATCACAAAAACCATATTTATTAATATTTCTTTATTTCATAAATACTATACATTAGATAAGCAGGACGATAATACAATATTTCCATTAAGCAGAGCGTGTTATCTGAATTAATATTATACCTAGGATTTCTAACATTTTCAATGTCTTTTAAACGTCATCACTACCATAGAATTCTTTCTCACGGAAACTACGGTAGTCAACAACTTGCTGTATGAACTTTTCATAGAAGCACACAAGATTGTAAGATTCAAGAAACGTGAAACTGCTCTTTATCTACTTATGTGTAATATGGTACCAATAAATTTTGACCTTGAGAATCTTCCTACTTCTTCATGTTTCCATGAACTGATTCTATGTTTAGATTTCTAAGAATGGTAAGATGATACCTGCAGGTGAATAAACTTTGACCTTCAACATTTATTTCTAAGAATTGTGATATGATACCAATAAATTTTGACCTTGAACAGCCTGACTCAATTTAGCCAATACAAGAACCATTTAATCTTGACTTACTTTTAACATAGACAACAACCTGTCATTTCTAAAATTGTAATATGATACCCTGTCCGTTAATAAACTTTTAGATTTCTAAGAATTACCAATAAAATTCGACCTTGAAGAGCTTGAATTTAGCCAATACAAGAACCATTTAACCTTGACCTACTTATTAACATAGACAACAACTTGTCATTTTTCATGTTTCCACCAACTTAAACATAAACATAAACTTTGACCTTGAAAATTGATTTCTAAAAATTGTAATATGATACCCCTGCAGGTCAATAAAGATTGACCATTGTAGATGTCTTAGAATTGTAATATGACACCTCTAGAGGTCAATGAATATTCGACTCTCCCCCCACACCGTTTCCAAGAACTGATTCTAGTTTTAGATATTTAAGAATTGTAATATCATACCCTAAAGGTCAATGAACTTTTGACCTTGAAACTTTTTAGCATAGTCAACAACCAGTCATTCTTCTGGTTTCCGTGAACTAACTCCATTTTTAGATTTATAAGAATTGTAATATAATACCAATAAAATTTGACCGTGAAGAGCTCGACTCAATTTATCCAATTTAGATTTCTAAGAATTGTAATACGATACTCCTGCAGGTCAATAAACTTTGGCCTTGAAAATTTATTTCTAAGAATTGTAATATGATACTACTGCAAGTCAATAAACTTTAACTTTGAAAATTGATTTCTAAGAGTTGTATATGATACCAATAATTTTAACATTGAAGAGCTTGACTCAATTTAGCCAATACAAGAATCAGAAAGTCAATGAACTTTGAACAATAAAAATGGAACGTGACCTTGAAAATATAAATTTCCCGCAAACATACATACGAGCTTGAAATTTAATGAACATGACCTTGAAAATTTTCAAGGTCAAAGTGGATCAAAACGTCCATAGTATGTCTATGTGCAGTTCAATTTATAAATACCCAACTTCAAACTGTTAGTTCAACTTTTGGCACTAAATAAACATTTAAGTGTCTATTATATTTGAAATGTAACCGTTTGCTTGTACAGTATGTTTTATAATTAATACTTCTTTGTTGAAATTTCTTTGGTTTAATGGTAATGACATTGTTCTATGTACTAATGATCTATATACAGATAATTTATGTGTTTTATAGTGACATAAATCGTGTGGAAATGTAACGTCCGTATGTGTATGTTTTCTGGATATGGAGAACTCAATCTTGTTCTGTGTACTAAGTTTTTTGTTTAAATCTAGAAAATTAATGGCCCTTTCTCTAGCGTAAATTTTATGTTAGAATGTAAATTGTTAATAATAATTAAGAATTCATCAATAAAATCTGATGAACTATTAACACATGCAATATACATCAATATAACGAAACCAAAACACTCTCTTACTAGAAACATTTAATTCGAAAATTTCATATTCTAAATTATCCATAAAAGTATTATCCAAAATGGATGAAATTGGACTGCTCATAGGTAAGCCATTTTTTGTAGATCAATCCTATTATTGAATGTGAAATAATATAAAAATAAAGAAAAAAAATCAAATAATTGAATTAACTCAATTCTTGTTTATTATTATTATTAAATAAATAATTCTTTAATAAACATACTTGTAATCAAAACTTACAAGTATGTTATGTAGTGGTAATTTTATGTTTTGTAGTTTATTAATTAGTCCGAAAGAATTATTACTATAATGTTTTAACTCGTACTTTAAATTGTTGGTTATTGTTTTTCATTTTTACATGTTTATAATAAAAATGACAAATTAGCTGATTTGGAAGCATTCGAAATTTATAAACATACACGAAAGTAACTTTAATGAACGAACAGGTATATCTCATAGACTCACCTTTAACAGACATTTTAAATATAGAATGATTTGTTACCATAACTAGTTGTTTGTTATTTTACTTATACAGTTTCTCTTGATAATGATACATGTTGTAGAGAAATAAATAATTATATAAAATAAATTGTGGAATTATATTGTATTTGAATCATTAGTGCTATTATTTGTAAGTAGTTTATTAAGGGCCTCGGGACATGTATAGTAGGATTGTTTCTTGGTGTACATTTTTATATCCCTTACCTCTTTTAGATTTACTCTCATAATTTTGTGATCGAAGATTGAAGTACCATTTCGGTTAATTTCTAGTGTGATTGTTGAATTTTTATGTTTATGATCGATAATGGTTTTTGTGTTTTCTTCTGTGTTTTTGTTCAGGTTTTTACAATTTTTGTTGTCTGAAGAATACTATATATACGTATAAATAGATACGAAAAAATTATGAAAGCACAATTGTTAAATATCTCAAGGTGCATAATCCAAAATTATTTATAAATAACAGGGTGCTCTATAACTTCAAACCTATCCAAACATACCTTTTTTTAAATAGCATCACATATTTTTTATTTTATATTTGAACTCGGCTTGTTTTTACAAATCTCCTGATATGATGTTTGATTGGAGTATACTGAGGATTTAAAAGTGATGGTAACTTTAAGGTTAAAATCGTCATGCATTCAGGACCCTGTATCTTTTATAATGTAATCACTTTTCTGTATTTTATGATAAAGATTATTTTTTGTAAGTGAAGTTTACCAGATCAATTACGTTTCGCAATTATTATACTTTGTACACAGGGCGAGTCAAAACGCAAATCTGTGCTTTTCACACTTAACTTAACTTAACTTAAATGGAAGCCACGAAATAACGATTTCATTTTTAGATCACCGGGACTTTCTAAAATTGATTGTTTTATGTGGGGTTACATTAAAAATGAAGTGTATAAAATTCCACCGACAACGCAGCAAGACATGAAATAAAGAATATTAGACGTGTTTCAAAGTATTAATGTCCATATGCTTTAAAATGTGCAAAGATCTTTTGAAAAAAAAACTACAACATTGTAATGGTGTCAATGGAGGTTATTTTGAACATTTGTGCTAACAATTTTCATTTGTTTTTTTTTGATATTATTTGTTAGTGAGTTTTTGTTAGTACTAGTTCTATTCAAATTAAATTTAATTTTATAATGTGTTTTTTATTACTAAAGCCACACATAGCAAAAAAGGACGCTTATTAAATAATGATTCAAATTATGATGAAATCACGATCCATTTTAGTTTTTTTTTTTTTAGAAAAGTATACTATTTATATTCTTACAATTTTAAATTAAGTATTTTAAAGTAAAAAAGGGAAAGATAAAAAGAACAATTTATTGATTTTTACCAAAACAGATCATAAAAAAGTTCGTGTAATTCATAGCCAACTTGATCAAAAATTAAATAAAATACTGGATTTTGTCAATAAAAGGAAAATATCTCAGAAACCATCGAAGTTAGGTATAGAGAAACGTTAATAAAATTGAATTGGTTAGTTAATAGCTTTCTAGGGTGTTCTATTTAAGTTAAGTGAGAAAAATACATTTTTGGGTTTTGACTCGCCCTGTATACTAAGTGTGAAACATAGTTGATCTGGTAAACTTCACTTACAAAAAATAATTTATCATAAAATACAGAAAATTGATTACATTAGAAAAGATACAGGGTTCTGAATCCGTGACGATTTTAACCCTAAAGTGACCATAACTTTTAAAATCCTCGGTATACTTCAATCAAACATCATATCAGGAGATTTGTAAAAACGAATCGAGTTCAAATATGAAACAAAATATATATGATGCAATTTAAAAAAAGATATGTTTGAGTAGGTTTGAAGTTATAGAGTACCCTATATATTTACAAATAATTTTGGATTATGCACCTTGAGATGGTTAACAATTGTGCTTTTATAATTTTTTCGTATCTATTATAATAATGCTATAAAAGAACGTTACCGCACTATTGGGACACCCTGTATGCATGGTGGGACTAAGTATGGGTGTGGTCAGGATAGGATCAGAAGGAACGGAGTTAGGGTTCTGAGGGGGGAAATACTACCCCCTCCTATTAGTATTGAATATTGAATAATATAAGATTTTTACAATGGGTGTCTACGGTTAATTTTCTGCAGAGCGCTTCGTTTTTTTGTGCACGTTTCTTATTGCTATCCGATTTCCTACAAGAACTGCTACTCCAGCAGTTAGATAGTGGCCTTTATCCTTATAAAGTCATGTTTCAGTTACAAGTGTTACGTCTACAAAGTTTGTAGAATAGTTTCAATATATAAGATGTTAAAGTCATTTGCATCGCATTTTATGTGAGCGTTTCTCGTTAAGTAGATACCTTGTTTCAATTTCTGTAATTGTCAAAATAAATAAAACTTAGGAATTTTGGACATTTTCTATTGTTTGACTTAGTACAATGATAGAATAGTTTGTCCTTTTGTTGGTAGTTTGAATCCTTTTTTGGTAAGCTGAGCAAGTATCAGAGTGTGCTTCATGATTGTGATTTATGTTTAGCATACAAGCATTTAATCAGATTTGCAGTTTTCCACATGGTATCTTACAGCACAGTAGCGGCATTTTATTTTTTGTATTCATATCTGTTGCCTTCTGCTATAATGCACTTAGCCATTCTTTCCTTCCACTGCTTAGATGATCCAAGCCAAGCAGCTACTATTAGAATAACACTGAACAGCAGCATCGATCGCTTCCTCTGAAAAAACCTTCTTCCTCGTAAGTTCTTTTTTAGCCCAACAAACAGCCAAAAGTCATACATTGCCAGATCCGGTGAGGATGTTCAGTTACATTAATCTGTTCTCTGTAAGTTTCATCGCCTGTTACAGTTTTCGACAAAATGTTGTGTCCACCATTCATAAGAAATAGCAATGTCAGAGTTTCGTGGTAAATTCGTACTTGTCCTGCTTTTAGAAAATTTGTAAGATGATGGAGTACAAAACAACTTACGACTTTTTTTTGATGAAGGTGGTCGTGTGTTATTGTTTTTACAGATGAGGGTCCAATGCACAGTTGAGCCTCTATTACGGCTTAACTAGTTGTGTTATCTGCTTCCACAATATTCTTCACAGCAGCAATGTTTTCCTCTGTCACAGCGGTAATGGAAGGGCCTGCGCTTTCTGTTGATCAACTATGTACTTCTTCCATGTTCGAATTCCTGGTACCATCTGTAAATTGTTGCCAAGGAAGGGGCCTGATCTCCAAATGGTGATTTCAAATTTTATTCGCAGTCATACGCACTTAAACCTTTCTTAAAGTCATAATAAATCATTATGGGAAAATGTTCTCGGGTTAATTCCATTTTTTCACTACACTTGCGAAACTTAAAACTATCTTTTTCAAATGCTATTTAAGATAAATTAGCAAATGAAGCGGCAAATGTGAAGTAAAGAGTTACTCTTACTGAGGATACATTTTTATTTTCCATGCCCTGCCTAATTTTTTCATTCTCAATAATAATCACTTGTCCCTTGTATATTTAAAATACTTAGCTTTTCTTTTCATAAAATTGTTTCAACACCTTAAAGATTTCTAAAGAGGTTAATACTAATGAGGACGATAACTGTAGGTGTGATCGAAACATTTAAAGTTGTATAAACATAAATACAAAAATACACCATTAAAAAACTAATAAAGCTAAGTGTATTAAATGTGTGTAATAATGGTGAAAGTTTACATTTTCATATATAGGTATATACTCTGAACATCTATTTCTACATTATTTAGATTTTTACCTCGTTTATGGTTTCACACAAAAATGTGTTAGACGCCCTGTTCGCTTTTTCTCTAGTTCTGATTCTGACTTCGCTTTATTGAGACGTATTTTACACTTGTCCCAAACCACCAAAATGAGTCCTTTAGTGCTTTAGTAACATTAGGTTTTTGCGAATTCATATTTACATATTTCGCGTGATACCACCCCGCACAATAATTTTCACCAGTACGTCTATATCAGCTGCCATATTTAACGCCATGGGAACTCAAGTTGGGAAAAAATATAATCAGATAGCCGGAATAATAACTGGTCGTAGTCTATAGCTAATGAACATATGCTACGTAATGGTAACCAATTCCATTTACCCATTATAGATAAAATTTTAAATGTTTCAGTTGTGAAATTTTTATGTGTAATACAGTTCATTCAAATTTAAGCTGCACCAACTATTTGTAAACAATAACGCATGAGTGCCGCATGGTCAGCCCATGATTGGTTGAAAGCTGCGATGTTATTGCCCGGCCGATCACTTGAGCACACTACTTCAATTCTGACATTTTTAGTAGGTTAATTAAACTTTTTTAATTTTTGCAATGAATTTTTACTGTGCTTTAATTTTTGTTTGCCATCGTTGTTTAATTACATTGAGAGTACTACTTCATTAAATTCTTATTTAATCTTTATTTGACAAGTTGAATTTTTCGCTAATTATGAATATAAAAACGGAATTGCCATATATTGAATGCTTTTGTTCCACTTTAAAGTTTACAAGTACACATTATGTAAAAGTAACATTAATCAAATTTTAATTAGTAGTTGTTAATTAATATGGATTAATATTATTATTATTTTAATCAAACTGGATTGTTTCAAACCTTTTAATCAAATTAAAAATTAATTAGTTTGGTGATAATAATTCCTGCAGTTTTAAGCTTGTTTAATACCAAATCATATTAATTAATTAATTAATTGACGCTTTATTAATATTCAAACTCATACTAAATCCGATTGCACGATCACCAGGCCCCCTAATGTTGTACTGGTCCACATAGTGCGCGTGTGTAAGATTGTGGGCTTGTTAAGTCTACAAACCTAAAATATTTTCACTTGAATCGCAAAGTTTATACTTGTTTATTTATATCAAAGTTACATTTTTTTAAATGGAGCTCCCTGTATATAATCGCATATTTGGATTCCTTGGCACATTCTAGTGCGACATTATGTATCACACATGGTACCTAAAACGAAACGTTTAGCCACAAATCGTCATTTTTACAATAAGCTGATGTCTGAAAAAAATTAAATATCGCTGTTATCACAAAACTCTGCGAAGTTACTAGGCATGAAATGTACTAGCATAGACCGGACGGTCTAATCCAAATTCTTCTTGTGTTTAGGGAAATTAGAAAATTTCAGTCAACTTGATTTTTTCAGATGAAACGGCCATTTTTTCATTTTTGCGACAAATGCGGAATTTTTTACCCTTCTAGCGATAGCAACTTGTCGGTATCTATCTTCGGTAAATTTCTTTTAATTTCACAATTTCTGATTAATTTTCTGTATTTTTCAATTGTTAGTTTGTATTATCTCGTAACCCATAGAAAATAAACAAAAAACGATTCAGATTATGAAACATTATTTATTAAGTAGAAAAACACATAAACACAAAAAACAAAATTACGAGCTAAAATAACAATAAAAATAAATTTAATAAATGTTCGAAATGTCTACCACGTTGTTCTAAGCAAATTTGACTTCAACGACGAACAGAATTTTTAACCTTATTTACACTACTGGGTTGATAGTTGCAAAAACGTTTCGGATACTATTTTTCATATATTTCTGAGTGGTTGGCAGTTCAGCATACACTTTTTCCTTGACGTACCCCCACAAATATACATAAAGCAGAGCAATATGTGGAAATCTGGCTGGCCATAATGTTGGTCCATCCTTTCCTATTCACTTTTCAACAAATGCATTATTAATCCATTCACTTATTACACGGACACCGTGTGAAGGTGTCAACTTGCTGAAAATGCAGGTACCTAATTTGAGCTACAACTTCAAAGACTACAAATAATGTATTATCGAGGAAATTCAAGTACAAATTCGAATTTAGACCACCGTCGAAGAAAAAGTGACCAAAAACTGAAGTACCGAATATGTCTGCCCAAACATTAATTGGCCATTTCTCTAGCCAGAAATAGCAGCACGAACTACTGGCTAATGTCAATGTAAAGTTAAAGTGATAGAATTGGTTTATCTTTCATAGCCTGCTAGTTACCCGAAACTGAAAATTGAAAAATATGGCAAATTAATCAGAAATTGTAAAATTAAAAGAAATCTGCCGAGGGTAAATACCGACAAATTTATATCGTTAGGAAGGTAAAAGAATTACGCGTTTGATGGCCGTTCCATTTGAAATAATTAAGTTACCATTGATTGAATCTAAATTGACACAGTAATTTCTCTAAACACAAGAACAATTCGGATTTAACCGGTCTACGCTGATACATTTCATGTCTAGTAACATCGCAATGTCATTGCCTTCTAAGTTTTGTGATCATAGCGATATTGAAATTTTTTCAGACATCTACTTTTTGTAAAAACACAACTTTGGTATAAACCGCCCTGTATAGAGTTTGCGATTCAAGTGAAAATATTTTAGGTTTGTAGCCTTAAGGATATCCCACCACATCCTATCAACAAATTTAGAAGTATTCCTTAATAAACCCACAATCCTCTACCCGCGCACTATTGGGTCACTCGATATGTTTTGATCACGCACCCAATGCGTGTATTTCATTCTGCCGGTGCGCGTTGAATGTGAGTATAGTATAGGTATACCGTACATATATTAATAGTTCGATGGGTTTAATGAACACAATTTTAGTTTACGTTAGGGTTTCGTTATGATGAAAAACACTCTCACGGATACTAACTATTCCAGATTATTCAAACTTAGTGTTTTCCTTGATTTAAAACTCTGAAAGCGCGCGCGCACCAGAGAGAGAGTGCCAGCAGTTATCTCTACACCGTGAAATTCTATGTAAATGAAAAGTTTAAGATAAATATACAAATGATTACTCTAAAATATTAGTAAGACGAGCTAATAAGTACTCCAGTGGATATATATATATATATATATATATATATATATATATATATATATATATATATATATATATATATATATATATATATATATATATATATATTGTTGTGTAACTGATTAAACTGATGTCTGCGGTGCGTTCTTTGTTAATTATACCTTCAATGATTTTGCTGTTTTGGGTTTTTTTTACTACAGCTTCTCTTAATATTATTTTGGCTAGATGTTATGATAATAATAATAATAATAATAATAATAATAATAATAATAATAATAATAATAATAGTAATAATAATAATAATAATAGTAGTAATGTTTATTCACTCAACAGAATGGTGAAATCAATCCACTTACAAAGTAACATACAATCTAGTATACAATAGTACACATGGAGGTAAATATAAACATGTAGATGTATCACAGTCAGGTTACAACAAATTGTGCAAATAGTTGAACATAACACATAAATATAGCGAACAATACACTTACACATGACCAGCTTAATTACATGTCAGGTACAAATCGCCTCTTATAAACCTTTTATATTTGTTCTCATTGAGCAATAAGGCGTCCACATCCTTGGTATGCTCATTATAGCCGTGCAACATTGTGTACTTTGGTGACATTTTGAGAAGTTTTGTTCTAGGTGTTTTGACGACAAATGTGCTGCAGTTGATGCGAAAATTCTTCTTTGGGACTTTAAAGGATATATTATCTTCAGTCAATTTCAGTCATCGATCATTCTTGTTATTAGTTTGTAAAGAAAAAATTGACCAGCACATTTTCTACGATTAAATAATAATGAGTAAATTATATTTTGCCCTCAAAAGGGAATAAGATACAAATTCAGAGAATTTTTTACTTTTAAATAAAACAATAGTTTCAAAAGTTTAAATTGAGTTATAGACGTATGAAAGGGGTTGTATAGTTATCCTAAAAATTGTAATTAAAATTATTTTATTTCTTTAATTTTTGAAGTTAGCATCTAGATGTCTATTAACCTCTGTCTGTCATGAAGTTTCAAACCTCTGTTTGATAAAGATTACTGTTTTTGTTTTTGCAATGTTGCCTATTTTCGTAATAAAGGAGGTTACATAATTATCCTAAAAAAAATGTTATTAAAATTATTTCATTTCTTTTAATTTCAATTTTGTAGGCTGGAAGGTCGTGTGGTGTTCCACACCAGATATTGTATTTTACATATATCAATGTTTAAAATACGTATTCACACACGTTACTTCGCTCGGATTGATGATACTACAATCCTTCTCGTCTAATTGAAATTGATATGTTATCGATTGAACATGTGCCAAAGATGAGGTCGTAGTGGTGGTGTTTTCCTTACCGCTAACCGGTGTTCTTCCAGTCTAGCACTAATTAGTCGGTTTGTTTGGCCTATGTACGTTCAGTCTCCATATGGAATTTCGTATATGATATACTAGGATTTTTGTTTCTGGCTTAGGCAATGCGGCCGTGAGCTTTTTATGCGTCTTAAATGTCGTGTTGATGTTGTGTTCATAAACCTAATTAAAAAGGAAACCCTCAAAATTACTTACTGTTTTAAATATCGTGTCACTATTAGCCAACGTAGCGATCAGGGAAACACTCGACGTGACGTAATCAAAACGAAGTACTATCCACAGGAAGATATAAACCTAACGGAAAACTGTGTAAAAAACTTGCTTCATCTATGGATGTCAGAGGTATAGACAAATCGACGACTCTTCCTTTCATAACTAGCGCTACAGATAAACTTGGAAAAAAATTACTAATCATGTTATTAGGACTATCATGAAATCTACAAAAAGGTTAAAAAACATTTCAGATAACGTAAGGATACTCCAAATTCAAACATCTCAAACGTATAAGTTATCTTGTTCTTTTGAAAAATTATACATTGGAACCGCAAAACGTAGCTTTGATGGTTAACCATGACATTCAGTTTGATAATGTGCTTTACAATGATTATATATACAGCGTGTCCCAACTAGACCGTTCATTAGAAGTTTATGGGGTTGTGGCCAAAATAAAAGCTTGAAAATTTGGAATCAGGTATAATTGATTGCGTTCTCTTCAACTAAAATATTTTCAGACGTCTAGCGCTTCTGGTTATACCGAGTGTCGCCATCTACTTTGTTATTTGCAATGGAACGCCCTATATATTTTTGCATTTTTGAATCTTTTTCATTGACGTTATACCATGCTCCTCTATTACGCTTTTTTAGATATAAATTATTTTCCGAAATCTTAACAGCTGGTTGACGTTTACAAAATGGACTGTAACTCCTGTTTGGATTGAGACAAAAAGTTAAAAACCAATTAAATTTTTAGTTCAAAGGTGCCTTTATCGTATGCATTTTTAAAATAAAATCTTTGCTTGAGAATAATGCCTAAATTTATACTTCTCAGTCAGAATGAAAAATGTAAAAAATCAATTTTTATACGGCGCCCATTTTTGTTACGTAATCGAATTGGCGATAGGACTGGCTACAAAGATACATAACATGTTGTTATACCTACATCAAACTGTTCTACAGTTATTTCCAAAAACGAAAATTTTATTTACTTAGCCATTATTTCGAGAATAATGTAAATAGTCGCTACGAATATGAGAAATAATTTTTCAAATGTCAAGTTTTAATGTGTGTGACATAGTACTTACCTCTTAAATGCCTTAATAGTATTGCTAAAATAAGGTTTATACAAATGAAGAATTTCTTAATTTATTTTTTTATACACGGAAAATGCTACAAGATTTGTAGTAGAAATTACACAATATTTAACGAAAACTATTCACATTTACTTCAAATGTCAAAACGTAGAAAATAATAAATGTCCAGTACTTCTGTTCGTACTTCTTGAGGAGAGATCTTTTCGAGCATGCCTCTAATTCCTCCCTCGTGTTCACCGGTGTCTGGTACACCTGATGCTTTATACGTCCCCATTGGTGAAAATCCAAAGGGTCAAATTTGGAGATCTTGTAGGTCAGTTGCATGGTCCTAACCGTCTTACCCACCTATCTTCGAACATTAAGGTAAGTTCTTGGGACACCCCTGGGTGCAATGGGCTGGTACTGCAATTGATACCGACAACATCGTCTCAAGTTCAGAGGCAGTGTATCAAGAAAATCTACTACCACAGTCCGTAATAAATTGAGGTAACGCGCCGCCGTTAACACGCCATCATAAATGACGTAGGAGAACCGGTTATCCTCATAGTTTCTCTCTCGGATCTCATGCGGATTGGCTGAAGCCCAGGCATGGTTGTTATGCCTGTTCAAAATCCGTTCACCCGAAAACTTAGATTCGTCCGTCCAGATAATTTTTCTCAAAAAATTGTCTTCCTCTTGGCTTCGAAGGTATAGCATCTGACACAAGTTAACTCTGTCGTTGGGTTCTTGAGGCTGAAGGTTCTGTACTAATCAGAATTTGTAGTTGTGGTAGTGATGTTCCTTCAAAATCCTCTGTAGTGAACACCTACTGATTCCCAAATCCTCTTGGGCAGCGCGAACTGAGGTGTTGGAATTGGACTCGAAATAAGCCAACTTTCCCTCTTCATCATCAACTACAGTATTTGGTCTATTTAACGTTTGATCAATTCGTCCAAAGCGCACAAAATTTGCTTCTACTCTTCTAAATTTACCTTTTGTCATCGGAGGTAAATGTGGATAGTTTTCGTTAAATATTGTGCAAGTTCTACTAAGAAGCTTATAGCATTTTCTATATATAAAGAATAAATCAAGAATTTCTTGATTTGTATAAACATTATGTTCGTTATTGTTATCCATTTTCACTCTTTTCAGCAGTAATATTAAGGCACTTAATGGATAAGTACTAAATCACAAACATTAAAAACTTCACATTTGAAATATTATTTTTCGTATCCATGGCAACTATACATATCATTCTCGAAATAATGGCTAAGTAATTAAAATTTTCCGTTTTTTGGAAATAACTCTAGAACAGTTTGATGTAGTTATAACAATATGTCAAATCACTTTGTAGCAAATCTTATCGCCAATTCGATTATGTAACAAACAATAGAGTATTCCATTTTTTTACATTTCTAAGTATGGCTGAAAAGTATAAATCTAGGCATTATTTCTCAGGCTAAGATTTTTATTTAAAAAAATGCATACGATAAAGGTATCTTCAAACTACAAACTTAATTGGATTTTAACTTTTTATCTAATCGAAATAGGAGTTACAATCCATTTTATAACGTCAACCAGTTGTCAAGATTTCGGAAAATAATTTTTATCCCAAAAGCCGTAAAAGGTGGGCATGGTTAGTTTCAATGAAAAAGGTTCAAAATTATGGTTCCCATAAAAAAAACGCAAAAACATACAGGGTGTCTATTGAAAATAATAAAGGAAATGGCGACTTCCGGTATAACCGGAAGCGCTAGAAGTCTGAAAATATTCTAGTTGAAGAGAACCTTACTAAGTGTATCGGATTCTAAATTTTCAGGTGTTTATTTTATACACAACGCCATAACTTCTAATGAACGGTCTCGCTGAGACACCATGTACATGTATACATACAGGTTGTTTCAGTGATATTGGGTCAAACTTAAAGGGGCAGTTCCTCTCTTAAATATATTAGTTGAAAAAATATATTGCAATTCAAAATGACTACAGGGTGTCAAAGTTTAAAGAAATATTACAGTTTTTGGTTATAACTCATGTAAAGGACCCTGTACACCTCTTATGGGTTTTAGACCACAGTCAAATTTAATGAAATTTTAGTATGTTATAGACTAAAACTATCTTAACAATATTTGTCATTGGACCAACTTAATCTAATAGCTAGTTTTGATACACAGGGCGTTAAAGTGGTAGAGCCTAATAAGCATTATGGCTTTTCAGTGAGTTTTAGCATGGATATACACAAGTGTTAGAATTACATATTATACTATTTAGTAATTTTTCATTATTCTGTACTTTCTATCATTCTATACATGGTGTTTTAATAAAAATTAGTAGTTAATACTATTAAAATTACAGATATAGCCATAAGCCTGATACATATCTACACTTTCGATTGTTAATAACAACCAGTTACTTAAAATGACAATGTCACCTGTAACTAAGTTTCCTTAAAGTCATTATTTAAGTTTGCATTAAAATGGCTTTTGATTAAACTTTCAATGTTATGTATGTGAAATAGTGGGAATCCCAGACAAATGACCTTTACGACAAAATGCCGACCAGAAGATAAATATTGCTCAGAAGACGACAGGAACTTTCACTTCCGCCAATGGACATAAATGGTAATACCAGGCTATGTACAAATTGCAATCAAGGTATCATAGATGAAATTCAGGTCTATGAAAATGATCCTGACCCAACAATTATGAAGCTTCCTCTAAAATATAGTGCTAATCATTGTTTAATATGCAATAATGCTGCAAACCAAAGTGCTAGCCGCTACTCAAGATGTTTTAAACAGACATGCTGCCGTCTAAATGTTCCGTTTCTTGTACATAAATCATGTAAATATTAGGTTGTTTAGTTTATGTATAAGTTCCACTTTTATCATGTAAATAATCATATTTAGTACTAGTTTCTGTTGAAACACCCTGTATAAAATGTTAGAAAGTACAGAATAATAAAAATTACAAAAAGTATAATATGTAATGGTAACACTTGCGTATATCAATGTTAAAACCCACTGAACTGCCATTATTCTTATTAGGCACTATTACTTTAACGCTCTGTATATCAAAAACTAGCCATTATATTAAGTTGGTCCAATGACAAATATTGTTCAGATAGTTTTAGTCTATAACATATTAAAATTTCATTAAATTTGACTGTGGTCTAAAAACCCATAAGATGTGCAGGGTCCGATTTTGATGAAACTTGGCAAGAACAATGAAAAAACAAAGATCTTTAATTTGGCTATTTCAGGTTTTGTAGATGTCTTGCAGTGGCGTAGACATTCAGTGTTGGCGCCCTTTCTCCCTCCTATCTTTTACGCTTCTGCATTTTTTTTAAATCTAAAAGTCTTTTTTAATTTTAAATTTAATTTAGAAAAAGAAATGGCTCTTTAAAAATTTTAATTAGAAGCTTATTTACAGAGATATTTTAAATATTTTACAGTCTTACATTTGAATTATTCAAAACAATCTATTTTAACAAAATCAGTCTATCCTTCATAAAATTGATAGGTAATTTTTTTATAGCCATATTTAATTACTGTTGTCAAGACATTTTGGATTGTCGTGCATTAGTTTCGTGTTTTTCGTGTTTTTTTTATTATTATGGAAAACTGCACACCTGCTGAATTAACATATATGCATTTTATTTATGATGCTGTAAATGGGAACAGTAGAGAAGCCGCTTGTTTGTATCGTCAACGTTTTCCTGATCGGCCGCATCCAAACCGTAAAATTTTCCAACGCATTCATACTCGTTTAAGAGAGACTGGAGTTCTCAAGCATCCTACACCCCCTGAACAAATGAGGCTCAGGCGAACTTTACGTTTTGAAGAGGAGGTTTTAGAGCGTGTAGCAGAAATTCATTCCCACGCACTCGTGCCGTGGCTAACGATATGGGTGTTTCTCGCATATCGGTTTGGAGAGTTTTACATGAAGACCGACAACATCCGTTTAAAAAGCAGAAAGTTCAGTCACGAGATCAAGCAGACTTTGTCCGTAAAACAGAATGTTATCGCTGGTTTTTGGAGAGATCTGCAGTTTTGCCTTCTTTTGCTTGGAATATTTTCGGATGAGGCATATTACACAAGGGATGGTATGTTCAACACAAGCAACAGCCATATCTGAAGTGACAGTAACACTTACGCTTCCGTCAGGAGCGATCATTAAAACTGTTTGATTGGACCTTTTATTTTGAATTCATAACGAATTCTCTTTTGGAATTGCTGGAGGATGTTCCCCTAGATATTCGGGATAGGATGATATTCCAGCATGATGGAGCACCACCTCAGTTTTCGATCCAAGTCCGAAATTACTTAAATCACACATCCAGATCGTTGGATTGGACGTGGTGGTCCTTTCTCCTGGCCCCCTAGATCACCCGATTTAACGCCCATTGATATTTTCCTTTGGGGATATGTCAAATTTAAAGTTTATCACACCCTTGTTGATAGATGCGATCGCTTGATAAACAGAATTTTTACCGCCTTCTATGAATTACGAGAAATGCCAGGTATCTTCAGCAAAGTTACCAATTCAATATTAAGACGACGTCAAACCTGTATCGATACGGAAGGGTGACAATTTTAACATTTGTTTTAAAAAATAATAAATTTACTTTTGGGTACAATATTCAATTTATTATTAAAAAATGTTATTGTTCTTTTCTTGTGTTTATAATTATTAGTCTTTGATCTGTAATAAAAAAATTACAACCGTTAATTTTTTTTTTCTAAATTGGAATGTTCATGGGCCGTTAATAAAAGGAAACACTTCTAAAATACCTCTGTAAATAAGCTTCTAATCAAAATTTTTCCATCCATTTCTTTTTCTAAATTAAATTTAAAATTAAAAAAGACCTTTACATTTGAAAAAATGCAGTAGCGTAAAAGATAGGGAGGGAAAAAGAGGGCCGACCCTGAATATCTATGCCACTGGAATACATCTACAGAATCTAGGCAAATTGAGGATGCCAAGTTTCATCAAAATCTGTTTAAATTTACACGAGTTATAACCAAAAACTGCAATATCTTTTTAAACTTTGATACCCTGTATCTTTTAAACGAAAAGTCATTTTGAGTTGAAATTTATTTTTTCCACTTATATTTAAGAGAGGAACTACCCCTTTAAGTTTGGCCCAATATTACTGAAACACCCTGTACTATATATATATATATATATATATATATATATATATATATATATATATATATATTTAGGGACCGCCATAAAGTTGGACATATATGAGAAAAATGTTTATTGAAATTTCTGCACGTCTGACAACCAAAAATCCGTTGGGACATTTTGAAAAATGTTCTGTGACGCCGAAAAATGGGTCAAATTGACAAGATGTCAAAAATTGCATTAAGAAAATGTATTTAAAATGCAACAAAGACCCCATATATCATCCTTATAAGCCGAAATACTTAATTTTTCCAAAGCCAACTTATTAAGTTCCAAAATAGCGCTAATTTCAAATGTACTAACCAATTTTAAATTTAATAAGGGTAAATGATGTGTTATTAAGTTTTAATTACAAATATTAGGTCAATTTGACCCATTTTTCGGCATCACAGTTAACATTTTTCAAAATTCTCGCCAAATCTATGGTCACGTGAGAAATGTCACAATGGATTTTTTGGTTGTCAGACATGCAGAAACGAACCGCCAATAGAATTTTTCAGAAATTTCAATAATAAAAATGTTTTCCCATATGTGTCCAACTTTATGGCGGTCCCTGTGTATATATATATATATATATATATATATATATATATATATATATACATAGATGTTTCATTATCTGTAACCATTTGTGCAAAGCACACCAATAAATCGTTATTACAATTATTATTAATGCTTTGCCAATTAAATATGTTTACACAACGTTGCAATGATTCAAGATCGATACTTAAAATTAAAATTAGGTTAAAAGGATACATTCTGTTTTCGATGTATCACTACAATCCGTTAGTAACAAAAAATTTTCAATTTCTGTTGAATTTTGGTTTTTCTCACTTTGAAATAAGGTTTTTTCACAACTTGGAGATTAGCCTTCGTCAGTAAAGTGTATTCTGGAATGTCATTTCATCTGAAATGTTCAACATATTAAAGACAACTATTTATCCTTACTACAATAAAACAATAAAACAATATTTAATAGTAGGTTTTCAAATGTATGCATCTAATTGTTACAGCAGGCTTATTCTTTGCCATTTTATATTTTATGATTTTTTTTTAAGTTTTATGCTTTATTGGCGACTATAACTGTAGTTGTTATCGAAACGTATAAATTTTGTATATTTCTTATTGAGATACACGTTTTTTAATAACCCAAAGGTTACGCATCTATAAATATATCTTTCATTTATTGTTCTTAATAAACAACAAATGATTGTGATTGTGAGTGATATAACTATTTGAATTAATTAATACAAACATCTTTTAATAGCTCATAAACATTTGAATCAGCCGACTCGAAAAACTTTCACTTTCTCTTAAGAAAATTATTCTGCGATCTAAATTATTACGAAACTGAAAAATAAAGTATGAAAACACTTTTATAGATATATTAAATTTAAGTTATAATGTATAATTGAAGTAGCTGTCTTTTGGATATTAAATCGTGTAGTTTCTATTTATCGTTTATATAAATTTAAACGTTTCGATAACAATTACGGTTATCGTTCCCAGTAAAAGGTAGCTTTAAGGATAGTTGAGAAACAGAAATTCTTATTTCCTGATATGTTTTCTTGAAAAAAAGTATACCTTGTAGATGTCGCTTCGAGCAGACGTTTCTGTGGTAATCGAATTTAAATGTTTCATTGCGTACTGAAGTTAATCATAGCCTTCCTTCATAGTTTATTCTGGCTTAGGACTGGTCCAAGAAGTTTTGAGCGTGTTGAAGGACCAATCGGTCAACAACAACAGAACTTTACACAACAACATAGGAATGTAAGAATGAACTGGGAAAGAATAAGAGAAATAGCATACAAAGTCAATAACAAACGACCAAAACAGCGAACTTTTATTAAATTATAAACTGTTCAATTAAACTCTAGGTAAATATTGAAAGTGACCCCCGTTTTTATGTACACAAAGATTAATTCTACGGAGAAAATTGAACTGCACCCTATCCATCATCTCTGTATCTAACTGTAAAATGTTTACTGTTCTCTTAAAGCTCTGTTAACCGTATTCTTAGATACGCCAAGTCCGAAAGTCTGGTGCGCAGACTCGGATCTTCTTCAACTCGTTCTAAAATTTCTTCCTCAACCTCTGCTGTTCTAATAGTACGATTCCGTCCATAATCAACCGTAGCAGGAGCAAAACAACCGGTTGCTCGAAGACGCGGTAAATGTTTGATGATTTGGAACGCGTCTGTTTGGAAATCTTTCTTGGTATACTCTGACCGATTCCTCACCATTTCCTTTGCAATAAACATAAACTAATATCATATTGGTCCTTTCTGTGTTAGTGTAGGGTATGGCCATAGCGAAAAATTGAAGAAGGAAATTAAAATTACAATAAAGATTTGTCAGACTGAATTGTTTGACAATACTCTTTTGTAACTAATGACAATACTTAATAATGTTTAGTCTTTGCTATGATGTATACATTTTTTGAAGAAAACATATCAGTGAATAAGAATTTCTGGTTAGAAATTCGATATACCGAGGCAGAAAAAAGTTATGGAGCTTTAAATGTAGAAAAATGGCTTCTGGTGGCGCCCTCTGGAGGATACATAAATTTTTTTCGAGATATTGCGAACGAAAGATTCATCACAGACAGACGGACACACACGTGTGTACGTACACACACACCCCCTTCACATTTTTCAAAAACCACTTTTTTGGACTTAGAGAACCTCAAACGAATAATTCCGGTCTCAGTTCATTTTTTTAACGATTACAATATCTTTCCCTTTAGGTGGAAAAATTAGACTCTTAAGGAAATATATCAGACGTTTTAGGAATATTTCAAAATCTAACCAAATGGAAATAATTTAATAAAACGGAAAGTGTGCTTAGCTTTTATTTGTATTAAGAGCGTGCACTGCTAAAAAGCCACTTAAATTTATTATATAAAAGTTCAATAAAGTTAATTAATTCTATTTACAACAAACGTTTAAACGCATGTATTTGTAAAATAGGAACACATTGTTTATATGACCTCGTAAATTATGTATAAAAATGGGATTGGTTAATAACAATTCAATACTAAACCAAACAACTTTATTATGTTGTAGAATTTTAATTCACATCATCCTAATAGGCTATACAATCCACTTTACTAAAATTAATGCTTTTCTGGTGATTTTGGTGAAAAGCATTTATTTAAGTTTTTGTGCACTAGAGTATGGTGTTCATAATAATTTAATTGAATAATGTGATTAATTTCAAACAGCAATAAGGCGATACAAATATGGGTGTAGATGGCCTAAAATTTAAAATACAGTTACCATTTGTGCTTAATTATGAACCGTTTTCCAAACCTTAGAAAATAAAAATAATTTAATAAATCACCGTTTTATGAAACCTTTGAAAGGACAAAGTGATAAAAATAGAGATAAAATAGTTTTACGTAGTTGTAGCCGAAAAACCGCGTGATCATTGCAAGAAATTAGAAATACTATATACATTGCTTGATTAACGGCCGAGAACGCTTCAGATACATACGATATTATAAACATCAAATGGTTTTTAACACCGGCTGAACGAGTTCCAGATTTTACCAAGAAAGTGTTGCGAATTGACTAGAACAACTTTACTAACTGGGACAAAACACTGTGTATATAGTCTAATGCAAATCTCCATTTAGTGCCGAGAGTAAAGGCATCAAATCAAATGGGGATTTAATTACTTATCTTTTGGATGAGTAATCCTGTATTTTTATTAATTTTTGTCAAATTTAAACGTTTCCATAACAATCACAGTTATCGTCTTCAGTAAATATAATAGTCTTAAAAAATTAATTAAGATGTCAAATAAATATATAAAACCTGAAAACACAAATATAAGCCTGCTATAATAATTAGGGAATGTATATTAGAAAGCTAACTACAGAGCCTAATTTTATTTTAGTAGAAATTACCTAGTTCTTTAATAGATTAAGTATTATTAAAGCGCTTTGAAATCAGATCACCGTCTAACGAACGAAGGCTAACAATGAAAAATGTCCCAATACTATGACCAATTCACAATTTCGGTAGGTACTTTAAACACAACAAGAAAAATACAATTGGCAAGTATAATGACATTTTCAGTGAAAACCATTGTAGAAGTTGAAGTAATTAATTTAAAGTTGTGATAAATTATTTCATAATTGTGTCTGTCAATAAATACATTTCAATTTTTTATTTGCAATCTGTCAGTTGTGTCTAAAGCACCGACATAATATACATCCGTAGGTTACTCTAATTGAAAATTAAGGAAATATACATCAGTAAAAAATCTTTTAAAAGTGTAAAAATTAAAATCAAGGTTAAGTAAAATTAGCTAAGTAAATAAAATTTGGTGCAAACGTGTTTTTTTTTTATTAAGTGATGTCTTATAGCCATAAGTTCTCTTAACCGACCCGAATTGAAAGCGATTCAATATTTTCAAAACTTTGCATATTTTATTGAGCCACTGGTCAACTAAAAGTCATAAAACAAACTTATTTGAAATGATTACCATTTACATTTCAGCATCACATCGATCGCATCTCCCTCTCCCCCTTTCTCCCTCTCACCCTCTCTCCCTCTCTCCCTCTCTCCCTCTCTCCCTCTCTCTCTCTCCTCTCTCCCTCTCTCTCCTCTCTCCCCTCTCTCCCTCTCTCCCTCTCTCTCTCCCTCTCTCCTCTCTCCCTCTCTCCCTCTCTCCCTCTCTCCCTCTCTCCCTCTCTCCCTCTCTCCCTCTCTCCCTCTCTCCCTCTCTCCCTCTCTCCCTCTCCCTCTCTCCCTCTCCTCCCTCCTCCCTCTCCCTCTCCCTCTCTCCCTCTCCCTCCTCTCCCTCTCCCTCTCTCCCTCTCCCTCTCCCTCTCTCCCTCTCCTCTCCCTCTCTCCTCTCTCCCTCTCCTCTCTCCTCTCTCCCTCTCTCCCTCTCACTCCCTCTCCCTCCCTCTCTCTCCCTCTCTCCCTCTCTCCCTCTCTCCCTCTCCCCTCTCCCTCTCTCCCCTCCTCCTCCCCTCTCTCTCCTCTCTCCTCTCCCTCTCCCTCTCCCCTCTCCCCTCTCTCCCTCTTCCCTCTCTCCCTCTCCCTCTCTCCCTCTCTCCTTTTTTCCCTTTTCCTCTCTCCCTCTCTCCCTCTCTCCCTCTCTCCCTCTCTCCCTCTCTCCTCTCTCCCTCTCCTCTCTCCCTCTCTCCCTCTCTCCCTCTCTCCTCTCCCTCTCTCCTCCTCTCCCTCCTCTCTCCTCTCCCTCTCTCCTCTCTCCCTCTCTCCTCTCTCCCTCTCCTCTCTCTCTCCTCTCTCTCTCTCTCTCTCTCTCTCTCTCTCTCTCTCTCTCTCTCTCTCTCTCTCTCTCTCTCTCCCTCTCTCCTCTCTCCCTCTCTCCTCTCTCTCTCTCTCCCTCTCCCCTCTCCCTCTCTCCTCTCCCTCTCTCTCCTCTCTCCCCTCTCTCCCTCTCTCCCTCTCTCCCTCTCTCCCTCTCTCCTCTCTCCTCTCTCCCTCTCTCCTCTCTCCCTCTCCCTCTCTCCTCTCTCCCTCTCTCCTCTCTCTCTCTCTCTCCCCTCTCTCTCCTCTCCCTCTCTCCCTCTCTCCATCTCTCCTCTCTACCTCTCTCCCTCTCCTCTCTTTCCTCTCTCCTCTTTCTCATCTCTCCTCTCTCCCTCTACCCCTCTCTCCTTCACTCTCTCTCTCCCTCTCCTCTCTCCCTCTCCTCTCTCCTCTCTCTCTCTCCTCTCTCTCCTCTCCTCTCTCTTCTCTCTCCTCTCCTCTCCCCTCTCCCCTCTCCCTCTCCCTCTCCCCTCTCTCCCTCTCTCCCTCCCTCTCCCCTCTCTCTCTCCCTTCTCCTCCTTCCTCTCTCCTCTCTCCCCTCTCCCTCTCCTCCTCCTCTCTCTCTCCTCTCTCCCTCCTCCCTCCTCCCTCTCTCCCTCTCCCCTCTCTCCCTCTCCCTCTCCTCTCCCTCTCCCTCTCCCTCTCTCCCTCTCCCTCTCTCCTCTCTCCCCTCTCTCCCTCTCTCCCTCTCTCCTCTCTCCCTCTCCCCTCTCTCCCTCTCCCTCTCCCTCTCTCCTCTCCTCTCCCTCTCTCCCTCTCTCCCTCTCCCCTCTCTCCCTCTCCCCTCCCTCCTCCCCTCCCTC